>VWYI01023848.1:0-10339 GCA_013399455.1 Anthoscopus minutus | reverse complement strand
ACTTAAAAGAATGCATAAAGACCATGAATGTACAACATGCTGATGCTTTTGAAAAATGATTCTTTGTTAGTAAGGTGTGCTCTTGGCTAAATGTCAAGGCACCTGGCTGTCTTAACCCTTTATCTTTGTCTTAATTGTCTCTTTTTTTAAATTAAACCCCTTTTATTATATCAAAACAAGTAAAAGTCAATTTTTTTTTTTAACATGGGAATACAAACTTCCATAATGTGCCAAAGGAAAAAAGAGGCTCAGTCTCTCAAGGCTAAGGTAGCCTGAGAGAACCTGTTGGAAACACTGACATTGAAGTGTAGTGAAGGCATTGAGGTATGTTCAGAACTTGTCCCAGCATCAAAAGACATAAGAGCATCTTACCTAAACTAATATCTTGTCACAACAGCTTAGGAAAGCATGAGAGCAGAGCTGGATGTAGTGGTATATCTTCAAAAGAGACTCCTAGTTTTCAACCACTTATGGCACAGGCATTTCTCAGCATGGGGTTGGTGCTCTGCATTCACAAGCTTATGGTGGATATTTTTCCCCACATAATTGTCAGGTTGTTTCCTGAATTTTAGCATCTATCTCATGTTGTGGAAGAGAGGTCCACAGGTTGTTCACTGCATGATGATAATTTCATTTTTCAGGTTTTAACCTGTTTCATTTCTTACTCTTGAATCTCATTCTGGAGGAAGTGCTATCTGTTCTCATGCACTACATTTAGCATCTATCTCATATTGTGGAAGAGAGGTCCACAGGTTGTTCACTGCATGATGATAATTTCATTTTTCAGGTTTTAACCTGTTTCATTTCTTACTCTTGAATCTCATTCTGGAGGAAGTGCTATCTGTTCTCATGCACTACATTTAGCATCTATCTCATATTGTGGAAGAGAGGTCCACAGGTTGTTCACTGCATGATGATAATTTCATTTTTCAGGTTTTAACCTGTTTCATTTCTTACTCTTGATCTCATTCTGGAGGAAGAGCTATCTGTTCTCAGGCACTACATCTGTGCTAATCAGTTTCAGATTGCTAATGCATCCCTTCAGTTGTCTTTTTTCAGGGTGGAGATTCATATTCTATGTGGTCCTTCTTTTACTGAGGCTTTTGCATACCTCTGATTAATCTGAACTGTTTTTAGACCTACTCTATCCTTTCTGAGATGTTAATCAGAGCCAGGATATAGGACATGCATTTTTTGAAGGGGAATGATGATGTCTCCTATTCCCTTTTAAACCACTGGTAAGATCTGACTAACTTTTTGACTAGTACTGAGCACTAAACCGACAAATTCAGGTTTCTCCTAGACCCAAGAACTCATTTCTGAGTGAGTGGAGGTAGCTTAGAGACATCCACTTTCTAAGTGGATATTTCTTCCATCATTTGTTCCAAAGACACACCTGATCCCTTGAGGAGTATTCAGTGGGAACCTCCCAGGTTCTTCCAAAAGGAATAAAATAACCATTTAAGCTGGGTACTCCTCTATGGGTTTATATTGTCAGAGTGTTTCTTCTTGGTTGTCTCTATTCCTACAGATTTTCTGTCAGTTAGTTTCCTTACATATGGGAAGAAAGATTTATTAGAAATTACTGCCTGTGGTAATTTGTTCCTCAAGCTCTTGTCTTCCCTACCTTGTCATTTTTACTTTTAACTTGTCATGGTTTATGATTCTCATTTGGACACAGGAAGTGCTTACACATCACCAGACAGTGTGTCTGACAATTATTTTTTAATTAACAGGGTATTTTTACAAGGCATGTTATAATTGCCAGTAAGACAGATTACTTTTTATTCTGCCATTAATTTTATGTGTTTGCTTAGCACTGATGAATAAGAAACACTGCAGCTAAACCGGCTTTCTAATGTCTTTACCTTTTTATTGAACATAGTGTTAAAATATAACTTCAGTGAAATAAATCTACCAGCTCTGCTGTAAGTCATATTAGATTAAATTAACTTAATAAGACTTTGTCTTTCATTGATAATAAGTTAAAATAGTTTGGGAATTTTTTGGAAGAGGATTTAAAGAAGATATGTAAACTGCCTATTAAAATACAGAAAACTTTGCGTACTGGGAAGTAGTTCTTTTTCATCACTTCTTTGTTGAGGTGTATAAATGTAATTATGTGAATATACTTGATATAACTATTTATTTTTAGATTTCAGAGTTTCAAGAAAAATATCGTAAGCATTTAATAATACACCACAAACAAAAGGTAACTCTAATTGTGATTTTCTAGGGTTTTGTTTATGTTTTCCTTGTTACTTTGGTTTATTTTTAGAAACTATAATCATCTTTTATTGGAATACTTAGAATAATCTGTCAGGATTGACTCATTATTGTCATTACAAATACCAGTTTTTAATTGTTTAAAGTCTGTGAGGATTCTATCAATTCTGGTGACTATTTTTAATAAAATATTCTAGTTGTGAGGTGGTTAAGATTAAATGGAGAATTGAAGGATAAGGAGGGAAGAAACCAGTTCACTGTATGGAGGGGAAAGTGGAAGAGGTGGGGAGGGATGGGTGCTAGCAGATAGCTGATAGCAGATAGCAGATAGCTAAGGAAAAGAAGACTAGGGCTGAGAAAATAAATGAGAAGCTTGAGCAATGGGAAAAACGACTAAGGGCTAATGAATCCCCCTGAATTTGGGATAGCTCTGTGTGAAGGACAGAATTATTCTGTGGAGAACAGATACTGCATTTGTGACTGTGCTTCTTCCTTTGTAGGTGGGAAGGCAGATTTCTTTTTCATTTTTCAGCTATGTCTAAATATTTGGTTAAATAGTTGGATCTTTCTTTTATTTCTAAGGTCATGGAATGTAGCTTAAAGCTACTTGGCAGTGTTGGTGACTTGACCCATGAGTGAGTGCAGCATGTATGAAATGACAGAGAAAAGCTCAAGCAGCTGCCCAGTTAGCCATTTAATGTGTGAGGAATTTCTGATAGGGTTGTCATGGATAGAAAGCTTGCAAAATGAGGTGCTCTGTGGCCCCTTCTTCCATATTCTCCATGAATGCATTTTTGGATCACTCACAGTGTACTGTGGTGTGTGTAGTTCTTTTAGGGTCCTGTCCTTATGTTTTCAAAGCCAGGCCAGAGAGGAATCTCGATTTCATCCCCCTTCTAATCAATCATACCAACTCCAGATTGTAAAACTGAGACCTGTAGACAAAGCAAAACAAATATCTTAATAGAATTCAGCATAAATAGAGAAGTTATCTCCAAAAAATCTGTGGAGAGTGTTGCTACTTTGTAATGGTAATTTTTTGAGTTGTTTGCTGTTGAGATAGCCACTCAGCAGTGTTTGTAAAGTACTCGGGGATGGTGCTTAACCTAAGAAAGGTGTTCAGGTGACTGTAACACTTGAAAGTATAGTTGGTTGCTGATTCAATGGCACACTGTTTTGGGTGGGTTTGTTGTTTGTTTTTTGTTTGTTTTGCCCATTCTGTGCATTGTTAGTATGTTAAAACTCCTTGCATTGGATCAGGGTCAGGAGAGGCTGGTTGTATGAAATGCCATTCCAGTTTCTCATGCTTGGCTGTCTTGTTTCAGGTACCCTTCCTTATTTCTAGTTTATCATCCTTGTCACTGTTAACCAACAAGTTAATATTCATTAAACTGCTATGTTGCTGTTTTTGTGAGTTGTACAGATACTGGGGTGGAGGTGATGGTGGACACTTACTGTCCGTATTCCTGACAGATCTCAGTGCCCTGTTAGGCTAGGATCCCAAAATATTGAAAATCAAATAGTTACTCACCTTATTTAAGGTACTTTGGTCTTAAAATTACCCAGTCCTACAGAGCAGCAGGGTAATTTTTCAGGTCATTCTGCGTGACTGGTCCCTTTCTTAATCAAACCTAGCTCTCTTTAGGAAGAAGAAAACAGAATACCAAAAACCAGATCTTACATAAATTACTTTTTTTTTTATTTATCTATTTAGCAGAGTTTTGCATCTGCAAAAATAAAATAGTATCTCCCACAAACAATATGATTTTATAAATCAAGTAATTTTATTAAAGGACTGAAATAACAGTTTGAGGAACATGAAAAGTTAACAAGCAAATTCATAATTTGCCTTCAAATCAAAATAAGAACAGTGTGAAGGATTAAGGTCACATAATGGAATTAAGGATAAAATATATATGCAGTATTGAGGCTATCAAGTAAATTTTTACGTCCTTCATAAAATATAATATATGTTCACATAATGAAAGCCTGTAAAAAATTCACATACTAGGGAGCTGACCTAGTGTTCTTGACCTTAATATTCTTCAATTTTGCCAGCTCATAACATTTTTTAATGAAGTTATCTTTGGTTGTGTCTCTAATGTAGTAGGAAATACTTTTCACATAAGCTTATTACAAATAGATACTGCAGTGAATGGAATAAATTGTGAATCTGAAATAAGAAATATGGAAACATAGTCTTTTGTACATTTATTTGTAGCTTTTTCAGATAAATCCATATTGATCATAACAAAGCTTTTAGATATAAAAAATAGAAAGCAAAAGAAAACTGTTTTTAAGCACTTTTACTAGTCTTCATTTATCCAATATTATCAGCATACTTAAGAAATGGTAATCAAACTCTTTAACTGTCAAAAAGAAACATATCTCTTCCAGACTGACTGTTCAAGGGGTCCATAACACAGCCATAACACCTCCAATAAATCTGGAATAGCAATGATGTCTTAAGATTAAAACCAATAGAAAGCAGCCTTTCAACACTGTAGAATACTAGTTGGATGAAAATGAAGCTGTATATCATACACATAGATTTTGTTTAAATCTATGATTATCTCACAGATAGCAAAGCTGGAAGAGTCTCTCAAGAAAGCAACACAAGAAATGCAACAGATAAAATGGTAAGAGATTTAATGCAGCAAAAGTAAATGTAATCAGACAGCAGTAAGTTTAATTGATAAGACAACAAAAATTTCATGTTTTATTTGCCTTCCTGATACGTTTTTACAGAAATAAATGTATAATGATCTTTGACATCAGATCTATTTTATTCACAATAATCAATCTTGTCAGGAAGAAATCCTTTTATTTTAAAATGCAACTTAGTAATTAACTCTAAAAGTGAACTTTTAATAAAGTCTTCCACATAGATACTCAGTTTTAAGTTTTTATTTGCAGTTACATAACCATGTTTGTCTATTTTGCCATGGACTTGAGAGCATCAGCCTGGAAAGTACTATGGTGCCTTTCCTGGTATCTTAGCCCATTTACAAAGTTACCAGAGTTTCGTAACATAGCTCCCATTTGTTCTGTATTCTAGTAAAAATTAAATTCTTGTCTCATCTTGATATAGTCTTTTTTCTCAGATGTTTCAAAGTGGTAGCCAAAAGGTTGCTCATCCTTATCCCCCTGGTCAATGATTGGTGCACTTTCATCTTTTCATCATATTTATAACATAAAGGCAAAACTGTTACTGAAATCTTATTAATAAGCTGGTTCATGAAACCAGCATTTTAACTGCACAGATTTATTGATCTTTATTCCTTTCCTGTGGGTTTTTTTTTTTGTTTTGGGGTTTTGTTGGGGTTTTTTTTGTTTGGTTGGTTTTTTTAGTACAGATTTTCCCATGACTCTTAAATGCACATAATACTGTATTTTGTTCTCTCAGGCTGCTTGGTGTAATGTAACAGAAAGAAAAAGCATAAAGGAAACTCTATATGTGGTGGATTATTGCAATTTATATATTTTCTTTTACTACCCCCATTTTCTTGTCTTTATCTCAAATAGCATCTTGGTTATATCAAATACAGAGTTCTTACTGGATTTTAGATTTCTTTTTGGGTTTTTTTTGAGTTCTATCAAGAGAGTACTGTCCTAGGGCCTTTCCTTGCTTTGCTAGTAAACATATTCCTCCTATTTATGGTTCTTGTCAAAGGTACCAGTTCTGCAAAGCTATTGTTGAATAGCAAGAAAAAAACCCCAACATTTCATTTGACAACTAGATTTCTTAAAGTTTGGTAAATGTATAATTTCATTAAATGAAATGAATTTTGTCCTTAGCTATAGTTAATGGTTGTATTTTAACATCTTTTGTTCCCTACTTTGCCATAATGTTGCGCTAATTTAATGTTGTTTGGTATGTAATGGGCACTGCAGATATTATAATATAAAGAGCAAGTTCATAGCTTACCAAATAAATTCTTAGTTTGCTTCATGTCAAATGGTGTTATGTTAAAACCTGCTGCTGATGGATAAAATGCTTTGATTTTATACTTTATTGACCAGTTACTCATGTGAGCTAATCAAATTAGCTTTTGATTTATATCTGTTGTTTCTTCTTTCCCTTTCAGTATGAAACCTCCTGAGAAAACGACACCTCTGCCATTTTCCAGTGCGAGCAGAAATCCATTTTCCAGTAAGAAGTGTTGGTTTAAAATATTAACTATGGAATACCTGTCACTGGACATAGTTGTGTTCTAATATTAAATTTCTTAATGACTTCAGTTCCTTCAAGAAAGCAGGATGTTTATTCTTCATATTCTCTTCATTCGGGTCGTCCTTCCACTTCTGAAATGTGGGTAAAAATTTGTTAATTTTCTGTGAAAATATTAACAAATATTTTATATGGAAAGTAACCTTTTTGTAGTGAATTTAAAATACTTTCTGATTTTGTCTTTTGTTTTTGCAAACTTTTCAAATATGAAAGGAGGAAAGTCTTATCTATCCAAGTGTATCTACAGTTGTATGCATGGTGGTTACTGGAAAGAAATCCAAGGCATGATGCACCTTATTTCAAAGAACTTTTGGATGAATAGATAGATAGATGAATGGATAGATAGATAGATTAGTGAGGCACTCTCCATATATACCATAGAGAAAACCAAAATTTATTGTTGTACAACACTATGTACACTATGGTTTTCTCAGGTTAGATGGGATGAGCCAGCCCAGTAAGGCTCATTTAATTTTAAGTAAAATTAATATGCAGCTTGCTTAGGCTAAAATATTTCTATACATTTGACTGTGGCTTTTTTTTCTACAAAAAACAGATTTAGAGTGCTCTTGTTGCAGATACAAATGACAAATACATAAATATGCATATTTATTCAGACAAATAGAAGAATAACAATGCTAATCATAAAATAACTTTCTCTGTAAATATCTAAACCAAAGCTCAGAATCAAGGAATAGATTTTTCTTACTGCTAGTGAGTTTTGGACTAAGTCCTAAACTTAGGTGTCTCATGCATTGTGTATTATGCTTTCTTCCATTACTAGTCAAATTTAACATTAGAATCTAACATAATCTTAGTCATTATAATGAAAATGTTGTTTTTATTACAATATCATACTTACTTCGACCTTTCTTGCAAGGATGGAGGCGATGGAGATTGGTCCTGTACCTTCACCACTGAGGAAAGTAAGTGGGTCTTTTAAATACTTTTTTATGTATAGTTACACACATGTATCCTTTTGATTTCTTCTACTCTGTTAATGTGGCAAAAAATAGGATTCTCCTCCCATCCCATTCACAACCATTCTGATGTGCATGATGATTTCAGATATGCTTGATGAAGGGTAGAAGCCAGATGTTCCCCAAAAGAAACCAAAAGGAAATAAATCACATTAATTTCTGGAATTATCCTTTCCACCTACCATATACAGGCTTTTAAACTTGTGATGCCAAAGTAAATGGCAAATTCTTAAAATCCCAATATTGCATAAATGTCAGTGGTCTGAAAGCTCCATTTAGACTCTGATATCTGATAGGGAGTTGCAGGTTTTGAGTGATATTGCTAGTCTGAGAATGAAGGCAGGAGCTTTTCACTGTGTTGGTATCCCGGTTAGAAGAGGTTAAATCCAGGAACAGCTGCTAGCTTGCAAATGGAATCTCAGCACAGAAAACAGTGAGAGTGTCTCATAAGACTTCTTATCTGAAAGTGATAGGTTATGATAAAGCTAAAATACATGTATTTCCCACCTGCCCATAGATCTTTTAAAAGTTGTAACTTAATTCTTAGGTTTTGCATTTTAGTGCTTGGAACAGAACTGACAGCAGTGAGTTCCAGCAATATGCAAACTCTGTAGACCTTAAAAATATAACACTATTGCTTAAAATGTCTTAATAATTAATATGCTTATTACATTGTGGTTAATGACTTGCTGTTCATTTAGCTGGAGACACCAGATGGTCCAAGAAGATTATCAGTAATAAATCCACCACAGGATGGACATATGGGTGAGTAAAAGGAAAATTTGTAACTGAATAACATTTCTGTTACATTGGGAAAGTGAATAAATTAAAATCCATACATTAGCAATTTACTAAAACAAAACTGAATTGTGTTGATCTATGAGGAATAAACCACATGGACTTCAATCCAGCAACTGATACATGGTTAAAATTAAGTTTGAAATATTTCCCTAGTACCTAGCTCTTCTGTTCAGTAAATGATTACTTGTATCCAAAGCAATTTTTGTTGAATCAACAGTTGGAAAGAAAATACTGTAACTATAAGTGTGATGGAACAGAACAGGCCCTCTGTTAAGCTTCATAATTGTATTTATTTATGGGTAACAGAAAATATCATTGTCCACAATGTCATATTAAATGTGACATGGAGAAAAGAGTGGGAAACTAAAGGGAAGTTAAAAAAAATATGTAGTAAGAGAAGTGAGATAGTTGAGATCCAGAATTTCTTCAAAAAGCTGACTTTTTTTTTCACCTTATCACTGTTATAGGGTATAAGACAATTTATCTGCAACTACTTTATTTCATTCCTTCATACCTTCAGCTTGGGTAACACTCAGATATAAATAAGACATGAGTAACAGCCTACTGGAATTTGTGCTGTCTCTTGAGAACTGTTTATTTGTAAGGAGTTTCCCAGAATTCCTAATGCTTGCAGGCCTGCTACTCATGTGTCTCTGCCAGTATTGGTTTTACATTCAGCAAGTTTCTGCAGCAGTCCATGCTCAGGCAGGCTTTCACCTGGCTTCAGGAGATTGTAGAATCCACCTGCAGCCACATAAAGAACTTTTAACACTCTTGTGTTTCTACATGGTGTAAGTGTCCTGAAACAAAGACAAATGCAATTGCAATGCAATTTCAATGGAGGAGGAAAAATTGCTTATGTGTTATGTATGCTCAGATCCTTCCTAAATGCATGGTTGAGTATAAATTTAGGCATAACAAGATAAAGAGAGCTGAGGTAACTGTTTTTTTTTATTGTGTCTAAATATAAATAGCTATTTATTAGACAGTAAAATTTTATGTAGAACAGTTATGTGTTCAGCAGATTTCAGAACCTTCACATAAAGTTTTGCAGTGGACAATGCTGAGGAAATCAAAGTTTATGTGCAAAAGTAAGGGTGAGTGGAAACAAAGATTTAATGGTGCACTAAGGAAGGTTTCCTTTTCGGAGGTGGATGGGGCAAAAAAAGATCAGCGGGAGAACTGCAGCACTTCAGCACAGCTGTCATGGTAGCCTAATAATAGTTTAATAAATGAAAGAAGGTGAAAGAAACCAACATGTGTTTAACTGGAACAAGATTTGCAGGGATGGTGCAATATGATGTTTTTGTGACAGCTGAGCTTGCTCATTGACTATTGTAGTTGTGCACCATTTTTAGTTCTTGAATGAATCAATTATGAACTTGTCCCAAGTCATGCAATAAAAGTACTAATATCTGTTTCCAAAGTTATCTCTGAAGTAAAATGGGAAATTCACTTGGTCCTGTTTTCAAAATCTGATTCCAACAGGCAGCATACCCTACAGAAGTTCTCAGACAGCTCTAATAAGGCCAAGTCCGTCTATTGGAACAGGATCTGCAAGGTAATTCAATACTTTTTCAAGATGTTACCATCTCCTATAAGAGACTGAAATTTCCCCTCTGGCCTCTATGAATCTGTATGTTCAAAGGTTATGTTCTAGATCTGAAGAAGAGCTGTGCAGCTTGGCTGTCAACTACACGAATGTTTGTTTTTGGGGGGAAGTTTTACTTTGAAATCACATTTTTCAAAAATGAGCAGATATAGTCTGTATAGCTTCTGTAGCTGTTGGTACCTGCCATCATGGCACTCCTATAAAAAGATGTAGTAATTTTATGAGGAAGTTTAATGATGTCTCTGCTTTATCATTCTTACAAAAATCAGAGATGAAAGCACAGTATCTGCACAAGGGCTGTTCTCTGAATAACCCAAACTTCTCATGCAGCCTGCAACAGGTGTTTCTGTTTTTTTCAATTAAATATTTAAAATGTCTTAAACTGTGAGAATTATCAACAAAAATTATTATAAATAATTTTAAATTGTTCCAGAAAAGTTAAAGTCTTCTTTTTTATAATCATTAAGCCAAATATATCTTCCTAGCAGA
>VWYI01023847.1:27093-56330 GCA_013399455.1 Anthoscopus minutus | reverse complement strand
GGGGGACTGCGTTCGCGCTCTCCCCTGATCTTCTGTCGTTAATAATAGAACTGAATTATGCGTAGGCTATGTTTTTTCCGGGGTTTGTGTGAACCGCGATGGTTTTATCTTCGACATCCTGTTCCTTAGCGCTGGAGGTAGTAGAGGCCGGGCAGATCGCTAGCGCGATTAAGTGCGGGGATTAGCCCGTCTCCGGCATACCCACCCTTCCCCCGAGAAGGAACCAGACGGACATACAGTGAGGACCTGCAGCTTTATTGATTCCGAGAGCCTCGCGGGCCTCAGAGTTTACAGCCCAGGCACGGCCCCCTGTCCTGCTCAGGGAGACTTGGCCTTCCTCCGCTGGGTGCCCCACAGCAGCAGGGACAGGGACACAGTGGCAGTACTCAGGATTCCTCCAAAGAGCAGCATCGGGAACGTGCCCTGCAGGAGACCGGGAGTGAGCATCACCACTCCCTGCAGCCCCTGCAGGTCTGGTCAGGGCGCAACCAGAGAGAAGTTCAATCCCACAGGCACTCACCTCACGCAGGCACTTGTAGCCGTGGAAAGGATTGTTGCAGAGGCACTGGATAAGGCCGGGGCCATCAGGGGCACACACAGAATTTTCAGGGCATGGCCAGGCTGACAGAGGAGAGCAGGGGGTCAGGGGCCAAGGCCAGGCCTCACTGCCAGCCCCATGCACCCACTGCCAGGGTCACAGTCCCCCACCATACCGAGTTCCACAGAGCTGTTGCAGGGGTTCCTCTGTCCCTGGCACAGCACCCTGCTCCTGTCCACTGTCACCTCCTGCCAGGCGTCACTCCCACCTGGACACTCCAGTGTCACTGGCACCGCGCTGGAGGCAGAGCTCAGCACTGGCACCACGATGACCCCCCCAGCCCCTGCTCCCCCCAGCACTCACAGGCTCTGCAGGTGGATGAATCCCAGGAAGGAACCATTGGGGAGAGTTGTCAGGGGATTCTCAGTCAAGTCCCTGTGAGCACACAGACCTTCAGTTTCATTTGGCACCCCTGGCCTGCAGGCACCAGGGATACCCCAGGCACCTCACTGAACTGCAAGTGGTTCCCACGCACCCACAAACGCCCCCTGCTCGCCCGAGGCCCTGGGAGTGCAGCCCTACAGCCAGGGCTCAAAGGTCTTGGCAGAGATGCTGAGGGACTGCTTGGTCATTAACAAAAACACTGATGAGCTGAGGTGTCACGGTGCCCTGAGGGCCACCACGGCTCACTGGGCCCAATGGACACTGAGCCCTGAGCCCTGAGAGTGCCCTGGATGTGGCCATCTGAATGAGTCACCTCCCTGACTCCTGTCTCCCCAACCTGGGGTCAAGGACTCTGTGGGGCTGTGGCAAAAGCCAAGATGTGACCATGTGGCTCATCTCTCGCCTGCCAGCACAGGCTCCCCACTGGAGGGCTGAACCATGACAGAACTCCAGAAGGATCTGCCCCATGCTCCCACTGGGCACAGGGGTGAGGCTGCCTGGTCAGATAGGTCCCAGGGCTCCCTGTTTAAAAATGGGGGTTGTTTCTGCTTGTTCAGACCCTGTGGAATGTTACTGACAGCCACGAGGGCAGAGAGCAGCTGCTGTCCTTGGGACCAGCAGGGCATGGTTGTGCTGCCCTGGGCCCATGGGAATGTCCCACCAAACTTGCCCCAACACCCTCTCCCAGCCCAGCCCAACTCCTTGCAGGGGCCAGAGGAGGCCCAGGGGAACTCACAGGACAATGGCAGCGGTGGCCTCAGCCAATCCCGAGGGGACAGTGTGCAGGGAGCAGTTGCTCAGGTCCAGCCTGGGAAGGGGCAGTGGTTGGGGGATACAGTAGCATGCCTGTCCCTGACACTTTCCCCTGATACCCTTATGACCAACAGCACCCATCTTGGCCTCTGCCTGTAGCTAGTCCCCCACCACCACCCCCCAGGACGCCCCATCCAGGCATTCCCCAGCCCCACCATTCCCCTGACACTGCTGTGAACCCAAAAACTCATCCCAGCTTCCTATATCGCCCAAGCACCCCCATCACGTGGCATCTGATGCCCGCAGCACCCTAGATTCGCCTCCAGCCCGTGCATCCCCGTCCTCCCCTATGCTCCCCGTACCCCAGAAGCCGCCCTGGGGACGAGCTCCGCTCCCGGCAGCAGCGCCCATCGGTCTCAGCGTCGCCCCGGGACTCACAGAACTGGGACACGATGGAGCCGTTCCGCGGCGGCCCCGGGCACAGCCCGCACACCTGGAGAGGTCAAGGAAGCATTGGCAGCGCCGATAAAGGGGCACTCCCGACTCCCATGCATCCCGCGACCTTCGGGTATCCCCGAACCCCGGGCGTGACCCGAGCCCTGCGTACCGCCGCTCCCCGGAAAAGGACAACCTACTCGGCCTTAGGGCAACCCACGGCTGCCCTGACGCCCGGGCACCCGCGACCTCGGTTCCCCCCCGGGACCTCCCGATCTGGGCATCCCCGTTTCGGGCACTCCCTGACCTCTCGGCACCTCTGATCCGTGACATCCTCTGCCCACCGGAGTCCCCCGTTCCCGGCCCTCTCCTCGTTTCCATGACCCCGGCCCTGTTTCCCCGTTGCTCACCCTGGCACCGCGGGAGGCCCGGGGCAGCAGCAGCGGCAGCAGCAGCAGCAGCAGAGTGAACCCGCCCATGGCCCTGACAGTCCCGGGCATCCCCGCACCACCGGGACCGCACGGCGGGGAGCACGGAGCGGGAGGGGGCAGGCTCGTGCTCGTTCCCCTCCCCGCCTCCACGGGCCGGCCGCCCTCTGGACCCGGACGAGGCCACAGGGAGTCCCCGGTAGCGCGGGCACCGGGGCGCGGTGACCGCCTGAGCGGGCGGAGCGCGGCGGGGCCGGGGCCGGGGCCGGGGCCGGGATCGGGATCGGGATCGGGATCGGGATCGGGATCGGGATCGGGATCGGGATCGGGATCGGGATCGGGACAGGAGCCCCGCGCGGGTCTCGCGGTGATGCCGTCAGCGCCGGCCGTTGGAAGCGGCCGCCCGAGTGGCCCCGCCTGCTCAGGCGTCATCCCGGCGCGCCCCGGCTGCGGGCGGCACATGGGGCGAGTGCTGCCGCCGCCGGTGAGTGTCGCACCGGGGCCGCCGGGACAAGGTCACCGCCACCACCCTCCACCGGGACCGGGTGCACTGCGGGCTCCTGGGATGAGGGTCCCGGAGACACCTGGGGCGGGGAGCAGAACCCTGAGATGGGGACACCGGGGACGGGGAGCAGAGCCTCGGGTTGGGAACGCTGGGGGCAAGGAGCACAGCCCCCGACTGGGGGCACCGGGGACAACGGGGACGGGGAGCAGAGCCCCGGAAGGGGGACACCGAGGACGGGAAGCAGAGCCTAGGCTGGGGACACCAGGGACAGGGAGCAGAACCCTGTGTTAGGGACATCGCGGACACCGGGGAACGGGAGTAGAGCCCCTCAGAGCCCCGGGATGAGGGCACAGGGGACAGCGCCGGGCAGCGGCCCCTCAAGCAGGGTCTCGAGTACACGAGGTGACAGGGAAGGGTGTGATGGAGCATGAGGAGCGGGAGCAAGGCTGAGGAGGGCAGGGACAGGGACAGCAGGTTCACCCCTCAGCAGGTGCGCCCAAGGACTGGGAGAACAGGGCCTGTGGCTGGGCCTGTGGCCGGGCCTGCTGAGTTTTGTGGGGGACATTCTGGGACCATCTGGGTGAAAGGGCAGCAGGGCCTTGGTGGAGTGACCAGGACAGCAGGGCTTGGGATCACCAGGTGACGGGGATGTGGGGACACCAGGGCGGGAGGCAGCAGAGCCTCAGGGACACCGAGGAGGATGTGAGGCATGGGGGCCTTGGGCCAGGGGAGACTGTGGCTATTGTGTGCCCGTTGGGGACATAGTGTAATGTCCCATGTTTAGTCTGGATGAGGGAATGTGGGGAGTGACCTTGGACACTGGCCGTGAGCTGCTGCACATGGAGCTGTGTCCTGTCAGGTCTGGTGGTGGCAGAGACACTGCCCTCTCACCCCATTCCCCCTCATGATGCTGCCGGCACTGCTGGTGCTGCAGACCTCGTGCCAGCTCAGCCACCTACAGCCCTGTGGCAAGCAGGTCCAGGCAGGCTGTGCCAGGGGTGCCAGGAGAGGCTCAGCCTAATCCCACCAGGCATTCCCCAAGGAAAGCATTCCTCCAGGGATCACGATGGGATCGTGGTGGGCACTGTGCCACTCCCTGCCTGCCACCCGCAGTCCAGACTTGTCCTCCCTGTGCTCCTAAGGCTGCCTGGCTGGGACAGAGGGTCCCCTGCAGCCTGCACCCCCTCCCAGGCCAGGAAGGGGGGTATCCACAGCTCTGTGGCACCAGCTGCTCCCAAGTCCCTGCAGTCACAGTCTTCTGGATGTGGGGGGAGGCAGGGGCAGCAGTCTGCCCAGCTGTTCCCTCCTGTTCCACAGTAGCTGGAGCCAGTGGGGAGCAGAGCACAGGGGGCTCTGGGGGGATCCTTGTGAGCAGGGTCAAGGTGCCAGAGCTGATGAATGCTCAGGTGTCTGCTCCACCTGGCTGATGCCAGAACCCCTGAGACTGCCAGCTCCCCTCTGTCCATTCTATCCCTGTGTCCCTCCCTTGCCATGTGGGGTGTGTGGTGTGGGGGTCACCTGGCCAGCTTCTGTGTTCTGGGACAAGGGTGTGGGGCCCCTCCTGTCACTCTGCTCGAGTGCACACTGGGCTCCATGCCCTCCCCAGCCCCATCCATGTATTCTGCAGGTCCAGGGGCTGCTGGCGGGGCCAATTCTGGTGCAGGAACAACTGCCCCAGTGCTGACTGCTGTGCTGGCCTCAGAGGGCTGGCACTAGGGCCATGGCAGTTATGCTGGGCTTAGTCAAGCTCTTGCACTGGGGGCAGTTGTGAGAGGGCCGTGGGGTGCTGGAGTGGTTGGGCTGGGTTGACTTCGGTGCTGGTGGGACCGGTGCTGCCGGGTTTGGTGGGGCTGTGCAATGCTGGGGTGGTTGGGCCAGGTTGGGTTTGGCTCGGGTGGGACCAGCACTGCAGGCTCAGGGCTGTTCAGCTCCAGGGGTGGTCGTGTTGGGTTTGGCTCAGGTGGGATTGGGGCTGTCCCGCACCGGAGGCAGCTGTGTTGGGTTTGGCCAGTTCTGCCAGCACTGGTGGTGCCGGTGCTGCGGGGGGCCTGGGTGGGACTGTTTTTGCAGCCATTGTCTTGGCGCTCTTTGAAGACTCTCCAGTTTCCTTCAGCGGGACAGGTGGGGTGGCCCGGGGGCGGCCAAGCCCGGCCCAGAGGGAGGAGGAGGAGGAGGAGGAGGAGGGTCCAGCCGTTCTTCCCCCCCCCCCCCCCTCCCCCGGGTCTTTGAGACTGAGACAGAGCGAGCGAAGGTCCCTGCTGCACTGACACGTCCCTCCTGCAGCTGCCAGGGCCGGGCCGATGCTGGTCAGGACGTGCTGCCGGGGTCAGGTGTGCCCATGAGGCCGGCAGGGCGTGGGTGGCGGGGCAGCGGCGGCACCGGCAGGGCAGCGGCCCAGGGACACGTTCGCCATGGAGTTCACGGCCATCGACTACAGCATCTTCGCGCTGCTGCTGGTGCTGTCCTCGGCCATCGGGCTGTTCTACGCGCTGAGCGGCGACCGGCAGCGCACAGTGCAGGAGTTCCTGCTAGCCAACCGTGACATGGGCTGCCTGCCTGTTGCCCTGTCCCTGCTGGCCTCCTTCCAGTCAGCTGTGGCTATCCTGGGCGTGCCAGCTGAGATCTTCCGCTTCGGCACCGAGTACTGGTTCCTTGGCTGCTCCTATTTCCTGGGGCTGCTCATCCCGGCACACATCTTCATCCCCGTCTTCTACCGTCTGCGCATCACCAGCACCTATGAGGTGAGCAGAGGGGACACGGGGAGTGCAGGGGAGTGGGGGGACCGCAGAGGACTCTGCAGTCAGGTGCCCTGACCTCCCTCCTTGCAGTACCTGGAGCTGCGCTTCAACAAGACAGTGCGAGTCTTCGGCACTGTCACCTTCATCTTCCAAATGGTGAGTGGAGCTAGGGGTGTAGGGGGTGCAGAGTTCAGGCCTTGGGCATGGCTCAGCACTGCTCTCCCTCCCTGCAGGTCATCTACATGGGAGTGGTGCTCTACGCACCCGCGCTGGCCCTCAATGCAGGTATGATGAGGACAGGTGGGGGGCCGTGCCAGGAGGCTGCTGCCCCTCACCCCATTAATGCCCTCTGCCACTTCCAGTGACAGGCTTTGACCTATGGAGTGCGGTGCTGACCATAGGGTTGGTCTGCACCCTCTACACTACGCTGGTGAGTCCCTGCTGCTGCAGGAGTGCAGTGCCCCTGATGCTGGGGTGAGCGCTGTGATCCTGTGGTGACGGGCCGTGTGTGTCCCCAGGGTGGGCTGAAGGCCGTCATCTGGACAGACGTGTTCCAGACACTGGTGATGCTGGCGGGGCAGGTTGCCGTCATCGTGGTGGGCGCGTGGCGGGTGGGAGGCATAGCCCATGTGTGGCACGTGGCTGAGCAGGAGGGCAAGATCGCTGGCATCGAGTGAGTGATCTCCTGGGTCCCTCCTGTCATGCTGAGGGGACACAGGGCAGCCTGGGCTGGAGGAGGGCGACCCTGGTGTGGTCTGGTGTTCCATCCCTGTTACCCTCTTTCCCATGGGGTATGGGGTGCCATTGAGGACCTGTCACCATGACCTCCCTGGCCCTCCCCACAGCCTGGACCTCAACCCCTTGGAACGTCACACCTTCTGGTCGCTGGCTGTGGGTGGGATCTTCATGATGCTGTCGCTGTACGGGGTGAACCAGGCGCAGGTGCAACGCTACCTCAGCGCCCGCAGCGAGCGGGAGGCCAAGCTGTGAGTGGGGCTGGGCCTGGGGGTCCCCGCAGCCAGGATGGGTCCCATGCCAGTCCCCGTGTCTGACACCCACACGGCACCCACAGCTCCTGCTACGCCGTGTTCCCCTGCCAGCAGATCGTGCTCTGCCTCAGCTGCCTCACCGGCCTTGTCATGTTTGTCTATGACCGGGAGCACCCGCTGGCACCCAGCCAGCGCCCTGCCTCCTCTGACCAGGTGCGTTAAGACCCCCTTCCCGTGTCCCCTGCTGCCCCAACCCCTACACTGACCTCCTGCCACAGCTGGTGCTGTTCTTCGTGATGGACGTGCTGCAGGACCTGCCAGGGCTGCCCGGGCTCTTTGTCGCCTGCCTCTTCAGTGGTGCCCTCAGGTGAGTGGGCAGCCCTGGGACGGTGGTTCAGGTGTCCTGGCCAAGCCCCCTCCTGCTCCCTCTCCTCCCCAGCACCATCTCCTCTGCCTTCAACTCGCTGGCCACCGTGACCATGGAGGACCTGGTGCGGCCGCACTTCCCTGGGCTGTCGGAGTCACGGGCCACGCTGCTCTCCAAGCTGCTGGGTGAGTGGATAGGAGGTGGCCAGGGGGGCAGCCACGGGGCTGGCATGGTGGAGGCTTCCCAGCACCACCATGACACCCCGCTCCCCTCCCCAGCTTTCGGTTATGGGCTGCTATGCCTGGGGATGGCGTATGTGTCCTCTGTGCTGGGACCTGTGCTGCAGGTAGGCATGGGGCTGCAGGACCCCAAAACCTCTGGCTCTGGCACCCCAAATGGGGTGAGAGACTCCCACCTCTGGCACCCCCAGGGGCTCAGGGCTGGTGCTGAAGGCCATGTCCCTGCAGGCAGCCATCAGCATCTTCGGCATGGTGGGGGGGCCACTCCTGGGTCTCTTCTGCCTCGGCATGTTCTTCCCTTGCGCCAACCCCACAGTGAGTGTCCCCTGACCCAGTCAGTGTCCCCCAGCCCCATGTGGGTGTGCGGGGAGGTGTGGGACACCCTGAGCCCTGCTTTGTCCCGTGTCACAGGGAGCCATTGTGGGGCTGCTGGCCGGACTGGTCATGGCCTTCTGGATAGGCATCGGCAGCTTCCTGCACAGCGCAGGGGGGACCAAGGGGGTCTTCTCAGCCAACAGCACAGCACTCCCCACCGTGGGCAACCTCAGCACCATCCTGTCTACCACCCTGCTGCCCCCCACATCAGCACCCCCAGGGTGAGTTGGTTGGGGGGCTCAGGGACTGGGTGTGCAGGGTGTGGAGGTGCTGCTCCACACACCTCCTGACCCCATGTCCCCCAGCCCCACGGGGCTGCAGCGGTTCTACAGCCTGTCCTACATGTGGTACAGTGCCCACAACTCCACCACTGTCATCCTGGTGGGGGTCCTGGTCAGCCTGCTCACCGGTGAGTGTGGGGTGGAGGGGGGACACCGTGATCCCCCTGCCCCACTCATGGCCCTATACCTCCAGGTCCCACGCCAGCAGCGGCACTGGACCCCCGCACCATCTCCCCTGTGCTGCAGTGGCTGCTCTGCTGCGTGCCCCCCAAAATCCGGCAGTGGTTCTGCTGCGGGGGAGGCGACCCTGCCCAGGTGAGGGGCAGACTCCTAGCACCCTGGGGGCAGGAGGACATGGGAGGGTACCCTGTACCTTCCCTGCCCCCTGCTCTGTCCCCACAGGGCCCCGGCCACGCGGATGTCATGGAGAAGAGCAGTGGGATGCCCAATGGGCTGTTCCCCGCTGGCCCCGACGGCAAGGGGGAGGAGGAAGGACAAGGGTACATCCGCAGTGCTGGTGCCCCCATCTATGCTGTGCAGGAAACCTCATTCTGATGCCCTCAGCATGGGGGTCTTGGCCACACCCCTGCTCAGGGGTTCAAACCGTGGTGGGGCATCCACAGACAGCTGGGCAGTGCCAAATAACAGGTAGTTGGGTCTCTGTGGGGAGACTGGTGGGCTGCCCCTTCAGGGGCTCTGGGACCATGGTTGGGGGATGTTGGAGCGATGCCCCCCTCTCGAGGCCGGGAAATTGTTTGGTACCCCCAGCCGAGCCACGTGCCTTACACACTGCTCCAGGGCTGGGGGCTGCCCAGACTCCGGGTGCCGAGTGCCCGCCACAACCCCTGTCACCTGTTTTTGTGTCCCCCCAATAAATGGTTCTGGAGCACACGTGTTGGAGGGTCCCAAGGAACAGCCCACTTCCTGCTGTACTCTCAGATGCCCAGCTCCCCCGCAGTGGGCTGTCCTTACTGTTCCCTGGAAGGCCACGGAATCCCCGTCTCCCCATGCAGTGAGAGGGGTGTCTACTGTCCTCCAAGAGCCCACAGGGTACACGAGACTGCCATCTCCCCACACACTCGGTGTTCCCGCCGTCCCACAGTAGCCCACAGTAGCCCCATTTTTCCTATCAGTGGGGTCGCTACAGGATCACTGTCTGCCCAGGTTTTGGGGAGCCCCACTGTCCCCCAGCAGCCACTGCTTCCCCAAGCCCCCCCGCCGTCCCACTTCCCCGCCGTCCCACACGGGGTCGAGGACCCCGTTTTCCCTTGGAGCCTCCTGTCGTTGCACCCCCAAGCACCAGGCCCCCTTGCTGTCCCCCTTGCTGTCCCCCTTGCTGTCTCCCTTGCTGTCCCTTCCCACGTGACCTTGCGGCCACGCCCCTCGCATCGCCCGCGGTCTCGCGCCCGCTTAGCCACACCCACGGCGGGTGACGAGGCGTGACGTAACAGCGTGTGAAGTCACTGCGCGCTGACATCACGCCGCTGTCATGGCGCCCCGGCGTCCCGCCGAGCTGTACCGGGCGCCGTTTCCGCTCTACACCGTCCGCCTGCACGCGCGGCGGCCCCTCGCCATCACCGCCGGCGGCGGAGGCGCCGCCAAGACCGGCATCCGCAATGGCGTGGTGCGGCGGAGCGGGGACAGGGCTGTGGGGAGAGGGGCGCGCGGGAGGCTGCGGGGTGGGGAAGGGCCCAGGTGTGTCTGGGGGGCTCTGAGCGTAGCGGGGCCAGAGGGGCTTGGGGTGTCCGGGCTGCGGGCGTGGGGTGCAGAGAGGCGCGCGCTCACGGCCTGGGTGTCCCCGGGTAAGCCCCGCGCAGGGGCCGTGACTGAGCCCTCCCGCCCCGCAGCACTTCCTGCAGCTGGAGCAGATCGGGGGCCAGCTCAGCGCGTCGCTGCTGCACTGCCACGACACCGAAACCCGTGCCACCATGACCATGGCGCTGGCCGGGGACGTCATTGCGGCCGGGCAGGACAACAGTTGCCACATCCTGCGCTTCAGCCTGCAGGAGCCCGAGGGTCCGGGCACCACCGGTAAAGACGGTGGGACACCGCTTCACCGGGTTTCGGTGCGAGGCGCTTGTCCCCAGGGCTGTGGTGTGCTTTTGGGATGGCCCTGAATTCCCCTCCTGCCTGCCTTGAATGCAGTGGGAAGGCTGAAGGGTGTTTTGGAGATACGGCGTTCTGTGCACAACCCCATGCCCACCCTGGGTGTCCTCAATGCCTGCCCTGAATCTCCCTGCCTTTGCCTGCCCTGGGTGCCATGGGACAGGATGTGGGGATCTGTGTGGTGGCTTGAGGATGGGGCACTGCCTTGAGCCCCCACCTGCCTGTCCTGAACCTTCATGTCTGTGCTTGCCCTGGGTACCATGGTGAGCTTTGGGGATGGGACACTGCCCTGGGGCTCCCCTGTGCCCCACCCCCTGCCCCTGGATGTTGTGGCCAGAGTGTGGGGGGCTGTGGGATGCTTTGGGGCCAGGGTACAGCTGTGGACCTCCCATGTTCTCCCTGGATCTTCCCCATGCCTGCCCTGGGTGCTGGAGGGCAGGGAGTGGGGAGCTGGAGGTCTGTGGGGTGGCTTGGGGATGGGCACTGCCCTGAACCCCTCCATCCCTGTTGTGGACCTGCCCCATGTCTGCCCTCAGTCCATCTCCCTGTGCCTTTCCGGGGTGCCATGTGGAGCTTTGGGGATTGGATGCTGGAAACCCCTGAACCCCCGCAGTGCCAGTCCTGTGTGCCATGGGGAGCTCTGGTGATAGAAGCCCCCCACCACCTTGTGCCTGCCCTGAACCCTCCCATGCCAGCCCTGGGTGCTGTGGGGCAGAGTGTGGGGAGCTGTGGGGTGCTTTGGGGAGGGGCAGTGCCTCAGAGCTCTGTGGCACCCGTGTCCTGGCCCGCAGGCAGCAGGGACAAGGGCGCGCGGCGGCGCCGAGGCCCGGCCGGGGGTGCACAGGGCGGCGCGCAGAGCCAGGCCTGTGAGGTGAGGGTGGAGAGCCTGCAGCGTGTGCGCACCGACTTCAGCCCCGACGCCCTGCAGAAGGCCGTGCGCTTCAGCGCCGACGGAGCCCTGCTCGCCACCGGCGGGGCCGATGGCTTCCTGCGCCTCTGGGAGGTGGGCACGGGCGGCTGGGGGACACAGGGGGAGCCGGGTGGGACAGTGGGGCTGGGGGGCACAGGAGATTGGAGGTGGGCAGGTAAGTGTGGGCGAGGCAGGGTGGACACAGGGAGCTGGGGGGACATGGGAGGAGCTTGGGGGAATGGATGTGGGCACAGTGGATTGAAGGCTGGGCACAGGGGAGCCAGGGTGGGCAGAGGGAGCTGGGACAGACACGGAAGAGTGGCGGCAGCCGTTGCGGTGCCGATGGCGGCACACGCTGGGCGGGGACGGCCGGATCGGCAGCACCTGCGGTTACCTAACGCTGCTCCCCCCACACCTGCCCGGGACTGCGGCAGGGCCTGGCCCATGCCCAGTGCCCATGCCAGCTCTGCCCCTGCAGTTCCCCAGCATGAAGAAGACATTGGAGTTCAGAGCCCACGATGGGGAGATTGAGGACATTGCGCTGGGCCCTGACAACAAGGTGGGTGTCAGGTGGCTCAGCGGTTCCCTGGCCCTGCAGGAGAGTGGTCTCAGACTCCTGTGCTGTGTGCAGCAGGTGGTGACAGCGGGGAGGGACTTCCAGTGCTGCGTGTGGCAGCGGGACCAGCTGGTGACAGGGCTGCGCTGGCACGAGAACCTGCCTGGCATCCCTGACAAGGCCTATCGCTACCAGGCCTGCCGGTGAGGGCTGGGGATGGGGCCAGGGAGCTGGAGATGGGGCAGATGAAAGGGCTGAGGTTGGGGCATTGGGACTGCGTGGTCATCAGGGAGGGGCGTGGGGGCTGGGGACAGGGCAGGGGCATGGGGTTAGGCTATGAGGCTGGGGCCATGGTCATCAGGGCTAAGGCTGGGTCATGGGGCAGAGGGTGGGGAGGGGGCATTGGGGCTGGGAATGGGCCACCCCTGCCTGCTGCCCTGCCCTGTTACTGTTGCTACTGGGTGTGTAGGAAGGGGGTTTCCTGGGCTCTGCTGACAGCTGCACAGGGAGGGAGCTGGGGCTGGTTTTGGATTGGGAGAGAGGTGGTGGTGAGGGGCTGCATCCCATGTGCTCTGTATTCCCCCTGTGCCCCGTAGGTCTCATGCCCCCCATTGCCCCTCTCCCCTGGGCAGGTTCGGGGCTGTGGAGGGCAGTGCTGGGGCTCTGCGGCTCTACACAGTGCAGGTGCCCCACAAGCGGGAGCGCCGCCCCCCACCCTGCTACCTGACCAAGTGGGATGGGAAGAGCTTCCTGCCACTGCTGACGCGGCCCTGTGGCTCTGAGGTGGTCTCCTGCCTCTCCATCAGGTACCCCAGGGCCAGTGGGTATGGGGTGGGGGCTATGGCAGCCCCCACTCACTACCTTCCCCTCATAGTGATTCGGGCACCTTCCTGGGACTGGGCACAGTGACGGGCTCCGTGGCCATCCACATTGCCTTCTCACTACAGGTGAGCTGGGGCAGGGGTGTGGGGCAGCCCCGCTGGCCCCTGAACAGCCCCTCACCTCTTGTGTGCCCCCAGAGATTGTACTACGTGAAGGAGGCCCACGGCATTGTGGTGACTGATGTGGCCTTCGTCCCTGAGAGCTGGCCTGGGCGGGAGCTGCTGGGGGGCCATGAGGCTGCCCTGCTCAGCGTGGCCGTGGACAGCCGCTGCAAGCTGCACCTGCTGCCCACCCGCCGTACGTCCGGGGGGCTGCCTGCGGGGCTGGGCTGCCTCTGCTCCTCCTCTGGCATGGGGGGCTGCAGCCTCCTCTCATCTGTCTCTGTCCCACAGGCTCCCTCCCCGTCTGGCTGCTGCTGCTGCTCTGTGCTGGGCTCATCGTGGCCACCATCTTGCTGCTGCAGCTTGCCTTCCCAGGCTTCCTGTAGCCGCCTAGCTCCTGGAGGGACCCCGTGGCACAAGGAGCAGCCCCCCAGCCTCCACCTACCCCACACAGACTGTGAAGGACATGAGGGACCACCTCTGGCCCTGCTGTCCCCGCTGGTGCTCGGGGAGCAGATGTGGGTCCAGGGAACCACGCAGGGCCTGTCCCTGTGGGACTGTGCTGGCAGCAGTGCAGGGCTGGCCCCGGGACAGGGGGGTCTCCTACCCCAGGAGAAGAGGGTCCTGCTGGCCCCCCGCCCTGCTGCTGCCATTAAACTGGAGCATGAAGGCAGTGCTGTCCCCGTGTGCTGGGGGAGCAGGCCTGGGGCTGAGGGCATCGCACTCTCAGCTGTGTGTGCCCGCAGGGTCTGTCTGTGGCACACGGCTGTCTCCAGGCCCGCGGGGCCCGTGTGTACCGGCACAGGCCGACCCAAGCCCTCGGCGGTGCTGCTGCTGCGGGGGCCGGGGGTTGGTGACGCTGGGCTGGCCTGGCTGTGCCCAGGACCATGGGGGGCTTAGGGGCTCTCACCCACCGGCAGAGCCCCGCCGCCGCTGTGACCACGAGCCTATCCCTGCCCCCCTGTTTAGAGGGGCCGGGTTCCGGTTACCTCCGGCGCTGTCCCGGGATGCGCTGCGTGGGGCTGAATCTCTGCTCCCCGCGGGCTGGGCAGGGGCGGGCGGGGCCGCTCCCGGCCCCGGTGGCAGCGCCGAGACGTGTCGGCTACGTGGCCCCGGGGCGGGGCGGGGCGGGCGGCACGGACACGCGAACGGGCCTGGGTGAGCGGGTGCCGGGGGCACCGGCGGTACCGAGTTGGGCGTGTGCGGGGTGAGTGGGTACCGGGGGCGTGCTCTGGGTGGGCAGCCCCAGCCGGTGCCACGCGCTCTGCCTTCCCCGCGGGCCCCTCTCGCCCGTGCGAGCGTGTCCGTGCCTTGCGGTAACCGGGGCAGCTCCCGGAGCCCCTGCCCCTCTCCCAGAGCCAGGGCCACCCCCGAGCCCGGTGTTCGCGTCCCACCGCAGCCCGGGGTCGCGGGATGAGGAACCCGCGGGTGATGCTGATTCTGCTGCTGCTGGGGCCAGCGGCCTGGGCCGCCCCCAGGGCGGGGACGAACAGGTATGGGAACAGTTCTGGAGGCAGCGGAATGGGGGATGCACTTAAGGGAAGGCAGAGCTGTGGTTTTTCCTGGGTACAGGGACACAGGTAGAGTACAAGGTGACCATGGGAGGCGCCTGCGGCTGCGGGCCAGCACAGGGCTCCCAGGCTGCACAGTGAGGGATGGGACTCGTGGCTCTGCGGGGGCCGTGGGTGGGGGGCGTCAGGCCGGAGTGGGCAGCCCCCAGGGGCACAGGTAACCCCCCCTGTCTTTTGGCCAGGCCTAAGCCCCCGAAGGGCACAATCGTGGATCCATATCCCGACCTGCTGAGCCCGGAGTCACCTGCACTGCTGTGAGTCCCTGCCCTGGGGAGCCCCAGAGCGCCGGGACCCCCACCATGGCCCACGGCTGTGCATTGGGGCTGGAGGGGGGGAGGCACCGCGATGGGTGGAGGGCACGGACAGTGCCCAGCTGGCCACGGGGCGAGGTGGGCCATGAGGCAGGTGCAGTGCTTCCACCCCAGCCCTGCTCCCCTCAGGCTGCTGTGGAGTGCAGTGCAGAGCCTGGGGCCACCGGAGCGGGACATAGAAGCCATGACACGGGAGCAGGGTAAGGCTATCGGGGCGGTGGTGGGGGGCTGAAGGGCTGGTGGGGCCAGGGACCCCAGCCCCACAGCACCCCATGCCCCACAGCCCTGCTCTACCTCTTTGTGCTCCATGACCATGACCAGAGCAGGTGCCTGGATGGGCTGGAGCTGCTGCAGTTACTTGGCACGGTGCTGGCACAGGCTGGGGGGCAGCCGGACCCTGACATGGTGGGTCCCATGGGGATGGCTTCTCATACCCCCTGAGTCCCTCGGCCAGGGCTTCATCCTGTTCCCCATCCCCATAGGTTGCTGCACTGGTGGACCAAGCCCTGGCAAGGCAGGACCTGAATGGGGATGGGCTGCTGGACCCCTCTGAGCTGCTGGACCCCCCCGAGGTGCTCTTGCCTGGCCAGGACCAGGGACCCCCAGGACAGCCACCCCTAGAGCAGCAGGCAGGGGTTGGGGCTGTGCCTGGGGGAGGCACAGAGATGCCCACACAGGACCTGGGGTTGAGAAGCCCAGGGCAGGCAGCTGCTGAGGCAGGAGACCCCCAAACTGGACCCCCTGAGGATGGAGCCTCCAAGGTGGAATCCCTCAAAGTGGAATCTCCCAGTGCTGAGGCCTTGGAGGCAGAAGTCGTTCCTGAGGCCAAAGACCCCAGTACTGATGCCACAGAGGAAAAGGAAGCCCCTGAGGCTGAAGTCCCTGAGGAGCAGGCAGCCCCAGCCTGGAGGGACCATGGGCAGGGGTAGGCAGGGTGGGCTGTGGGCTGCAGTGCCCTGGCTGCTCCCCGCCCTGCTCAGGCCACAGAGCGGCAGGGGGATGCCCCATGACCAGGCTGCTGGGACCAAGGAGGGCTGGGGTCTGTAATGCATTGGATGGAGAAATAGAGGCACTGATGATGACCTTGGCTGTGGGCAGTGCATCCAAGGGGCAGTGGCACCCCAGCTAGGGCAATGGGGGCACAGCCAGGGGACACGGGAGGCAGTAGTGGTGCATGTGGGGTTTTACTGGGGGGTTGCTGGGTGCAGTACAGATGTGTGCCTGGGGGGTGCAGAGGTCTCCAGGCACAAGCTCAGACAATGCCATCGAAGCCTTGGATCCCACATTTCCTGCCCGCGATCCGGCAGCCGAAGGTGAGGGCATCCTGCAGGGTCCTCCCTGGGGATGGGACCCAGGATGAGATGTGTTTGTGCCGTGGCTGTGCCGTGGCCATGCCAAACTGAACCATGGCCATGTTGTGGCTGTGCCATGTTTGTGCCCACCTTCAGCGAGCGCAAAGATGACGGCGGCATTGAAGGTGTCCCCAGCCCCCAGTGTGTCTACGAGGGTCTCTGGGGGGAAGGCGTCCGAGTGCACCAGCTCCCCGTCTGGCCCCATGGCATCAGCCCCCTCCTCAGCCCAGGCACAGATCAGCGTGGCCCTGGGGGAGTGTGAGGTGGGTCTGGGGCACACCATGGGTCCCCGGCCCCCTGGCCCCTCTCAGGTATCCCCCCTACCCTGGCTGGATGCGTCCCCGCAGCCCCCGCAGGGCCTCGGGGGCCGATTGGTACCCGAAGTGCCGGGCCAAGTCCTTGCTGATGAACACCTGTGGGAGAGGGGCTGGGGCAGGGGGCAGGCCCCGGTTCCCCCAGCCAGGTGCGATTAGACCTGTGCCCTGGTGGTGTCCTCAGTCCCCGCCTGAACTCTCAGACCCCGTCTGCACCCCTAGACCCAAACCCTGCACCCTCCGCGGCCTGACTTTCCCCGGACCAGGACTCCCAACTCCCGCTGGGCCGCGCCCCCGGCAGATCTGACCGCTCCCGTCCCGACCTCGCCCCCGCCACGCCTCTGGCCACGCCCAGGACAGGCGATCAGACAGGTGATCTGGACAGGCGATCCCGCCCCATCACCGCGGCCCCGTTCGCACCACGTGTCCCCGCCCCATCAGCGGCAGCAGCTCCTCCCGCGGCTTCTCCAGCTCCACCGAGATCCGGACCCGCCGCCCCGGCGCCGCTGCCCGGTTGTGCAGCTCCACCCGCTCCAGCATCGCGCCCTGTTCCGTCGCGTTCCGGGCCTGCGGATACGGGCGCGGCTCCGGCATCACCGGGGGATCGCCAGTCCCGGGAAGACCCTCGGCCCCGGGGATGCTCTCCCATTGGGGATGTCCTTTAGACCGAGGGATTCCCTCCGGTCCCAGGCTTACCTACAGCCCGAGAGATTTTCCCCAGCGCCGGGGATCCCCCAGATCCTAGAACCCCCCGAGCCTCGAGCTCACCTCGAAGTGGATCCACTTGTATTGGGAAAGGTCGACCCGCTCGAAGTCGCGGGCTGTCACGTCAGGCAGGTTCCTGTGGGACGGAGGCCAGGTGGGAGATGGGAGACCCTCCGCCTGGCACGCAGCCGGGCCGAAGGGCAGTTCCAGGGGCCGTGGAGGGCCCCACGCGGCCGGGACAGAGGTCCCGGTGGAGGCACTGCCCGAGTGAATCATTAATGATGGCGCCTGGGACCCTGAGCTGGATTCGAAGGGCACCGCAGCGGTGGCCAGGCTGGGGCCTGGGGTCAACCATTCCTAACGACCCCTGACCCTTTGGCACGGCTGAGGGAGCCAGGTTATCCCCAGCGGGCTGTGCCGGCTATCCTGCGCTGTGGCTGTGTGGAGATACCACACAGTTACAGCGGCACCGGAGGTGACAGGGCTGCGGGGACCATTGGCGGCAACAGTGCCTGCGGGATTACAGCGAGTCGCCCCATCTGGCACTCGATAGCCCCCGGCAGGCAGCGGGAGGGACCCTTGAACCCGAGCTGGCACAGCCCAGTGCTGCCCACGGGGCCGGGGCTGCGGCCCTTACGTGTCGTGCAGGACGATGGTGCGGGAGCCGCTGATGGCGTTGACGAGGCAGCAGGCACAGGGCACATCTCCGCGAGGATGCCACGCCACGTGCGCCATGTCCACACCCCGGCGCTGGAAATCTGCCGCGATGAAGCTTTGGGGGACACAGAGCGGGATGAGGGGCGCCACGGGAACGGCGGGCGCTGGGGGCGATGGTGGCGGCGGGCGGGCAACCGGGGAACCGCGGCCGCGCTGTCGGGCCGAGGATCGAGGCCGGCGGCAGCAACACGGAGGGGCCAATGGAGTGTCAGGAGGGGTCAGCCCGGTGCCCCGCCAGTGGGGGAGGCCCCGCACCCCACTTACTCAGCTGCGGGGCCTGGGGCCAGCGAGCCCATGAAAGCGCAGGGGGCTCCCAGCAGTGACAGCACCGTGCAGGAGTTGGAGGCGTTCCCGCCCCGCTGCCACCGCTGCGACAGGCACCTGCGGAGGGCGAGAGGTTTCGGTGGGCGCAGGGTCGGCTCGGGGGCAGCGGAGGAAGCCCTCGTTGCCGGTACCTGGTGTCGGAATCCTCGGCTGGGAAAGCCTCCACGACGCTGATGATGTCCAGGCACACCAGCCCCACACACATGATCCGCCGCTTTCCCGCGGCACCGCCCGCCTCTGCCGCCATCCCGGACCGCTGCGGTGCAGGACCGGGACAGGGGCCGAGAACGGGACCGGGACCGAGAGCGGGACAGGGACAAAACCACACCGGGCGCGGACAACGCTTTGGCCCCGCCCCCTCACTCCACCGCCAATCAGCGCCGGCATCCGCGCCGAGCCCTCGGGGGGCGTGGTCATCAGTCCCGCCACGGCCACGCCCCCCGCGGAGCGCGCGCAGGGCGGGACAGGGACACGGGGGCGGGAACACGCGGGGACACGGACCGGGACACACGGACATGGATGCACAGAGACACATGGACATGGCCACAAGGACACACAGGGACACACGGACATGGACACACGGACACAGGGACACACGGACACAGGGACACACAGGGACACACGGACATGGGCACACTGATACACAGGGACACATGGACACNACACACGGACACAGGAACACAGGGACACACAGGGACACACGGACATGGGCACACTGTTACACAAGGACACATGGACACAGATACACAGGGACACACAGGGACACATGGACATGGACACACGGATACACGGGGACACACGGATACACAGGGACACATGGACATGGACACACGGATACACGGGGACACACGGATACGGATACACAGGGACACACGGACAAGGACACATGGACAGACGGGGACACACAGACATGGACACATGGACACGGGCACAGACACATGCCACCCCCCATGACACACGGACAAGGACACACGGACACGGCTGCTGGGCGCGGTCCGTGCTGGCTGAGCCGCCGGTGGAGCCCCCGGTGATGGGCCGGAGCTGCCCAGCCTTGGAACTACGACAGGCCCGGTGGCCCCGCCAGGTAAGGGACACTCAGAGACAGCAGGAGCCGGGGACTCCAGGCTTTCCTGTGCCCAGACTGGGAGGGGGTAAGAGCCCAGAGGGTCTTTTCTTTGGAGTCTCTCCTTGGAGGCGCCAGCTCGGGCTGTTAATCTGTTATTTAATTAATGAACGATGGTTACATTATTTTAAGGACTGAGAAGTCTGAGGCTGCAAAGGGAAACCTGGGGCCAGGCCGGGCAGGGCAGCTGTTCGACTGGGGAAGGGTGGGCAGTGCAGCTGCATGGGGACTCTGCTGCCAGCTCAGGTGGGGCAGGTGTGGCTGCCAGAGCAGCTCTGGGATGCTCAGACAGGAAAGTTTCCTTAACAGTGTGGTGACCCAGGTGTGACCCTGGGCCATCCCCTTCAGACCCTGCCTGCTCCAAACACCCCCCTGCCAGCACTGGATGAGCTCACCTGGATCTTCGGAGCCAGGAAAAGCCAAAGGTGAGTGCTAAAATTCCTGGAGCAGATTCAATGTCAGTGATCAGGATCTGTGATTAAATTGCTCCAAATCTCTCAGTCTCTCTGCAGGTGCAGTGTTCTGAACAGTCTGGGAAATCCCTGCATTGGTTTGAGTGTGAATGCACGGCCCGAGGAGCCTGAGGGGAAATTGGGGTCTCATCCGAGGTGTGCAGGGCACTGAGGGTGGCTCTAAAGGGGCACGGGAGGATTTGGAGTCTCACCAGCCATGCAGGCATCTGGACTCCATCTCACGGTGCACTGGGGGCTGAAGTCAGAGGAGCTTTTTTGACTATTTTTAGTACATCCAACACAGCAGGGGAACACTCTTGGCCAAAGTTGTGCAGTTGGGAACTCTGGGGTTGATCTGAGGATTCACAGACCTGGGAGGGAGAGAAAAGGTTGATGGCAGAGTTGTTGAAGCATTTTAGCAGATTAAGAGAAAAATTGTGTAAAATCCTGGGCTGTGTTGTGTGCTCCAGACAGTGTTCAATGTCTGGTAATTCCCTTCAGGCAGTTTAAGAGTTTCTTTTGCAGCTACCAAAGAGGCAGTTGGTGCCCAGACACCGTGTCTGGAGCACACAGCACAGGTGATCAGTCTGGGTTGCTGTTATGTGCACATGGGATCGCCTCAAAAAGAGGAATCCAGGGAGATCTGCATCCAGAGGGATCTCATCTCCAGCCTGTGCTGTTTGTACCTGTCTGGATGGGTTATTGGGGTGTAAAGTTCAAATCCTACACCAGGAGCAGGTTCTCCAGAGGGCAAATGTCAGCCAGAATTCTGCTTTGTTTTTATATCTGTGTGAGATTCCTGTGCAGTGGTGCTTGTAATGGTTGTTATTCTGTGTGTTTCTAGAAACTTTCAAAAAGTAAATTTTCCTACATGGGAGTTTCTGTTAGGTGAGAGGATAGCAAATGTGCACATAATATTTGAATACTTTTTCCAGAATAAGGAGAACTTGTGGTTGTTGTTGAGGAATTGGAGTTTTCTGTCTGTAACTGAAGGCATCACCTGTGCCTGGTTTGCTGCACTGGCACAACAACAGGAAACAGCTTGAATTTTAAAATTAATGTTATTTGTATTAACCTTGGGAAAACTGTTTAATTTCCTTCTAGGAGGATGATCCACAAAGTCCTCCCTGAGCAGAAAGGGGTTCTGGTGCCGGATGATTTTGATGGCCCCTTCATGGAGGAGGGAAGGAAGTCCTGTGATACTTAAAAAAAATAAAAGTAAATGAGAAAATGCTTTTAAAGTTCTTCTGTATTTTTTTGATGGTTGAAGGGACAACCCCTTGAATCTGCAGAGAATTCTGTCTCTTAATAGACTGGTACAGAAAGTACCAAGGTACAAGATTACTGTGCCAGTTGGCTCTGAGGAGGTGGCTCCTGTTCATCCTTAGCAAATGGGGCTGAGGTGCCAGTGCCTGGATGTGCTGCCCTGTGACCAGGGAGCAGCTGTGTCTCCATCCAAACCTCAGCTGGGCCAAAGGGAAAGGGAAATATTTAGGCTTCATTTTGGCGAAGGGGCAATGAATGGCAGATCCAGAGAGAACATCAATAATCTCCCACGTTCAGTCACAAAAAGCAGGTGTGGTATTTTGTTGGCCGTGGATTCCTGGGCTGGAAGAACTGACTGAACCTCTGACTGAGGCAGCCAAGGACGAAGAGACAGAATCACTCGTGCAGAGGTGCCACAGGAATGAGGGCCCAGGTGGGGGCTCCAGGGGCAGCAGCATACCAGGTGCCACACAGCAGGCACCTGGAGGGGACTGGAAAGGAAGGAGCAGCGGGAATCCAGCAGGCAGTGCCTCTGGAGGTGAGGAGCACGGCCGTGAGAGCGAGGGATGCACCGCAGGCAGCCCCGGGCTGGCACAGCCCATGCTTCCCATGGACACCAACCATGGATCCATGGACCCAGGGCCGCTCCAGGGGATGCAGGGACCAGGAGCAGAGCCCCTCCCAGCATGGAGCAGGCACATGGAGCAGAACTGGGAGCTCTGATGTGTGCAGCCCAGCTGGGAAGAGGAAAATGATTCAACATTTGTCCAGATCCTCGGGCAGCTTTTTGTGGGGGTGACGTGCAGCAGGGATGCTCTGGGAAGAGCAGGAATGTCACATCCACGGGGACGATGTACTAGGGGCATTCTGAGTCTGGGTATGAGCGACACAGCTCAGCAGGAGGAGAGAGATGAAGGGAAAAGTTGGAGGCAACTCAAAATGGTGATGGACTGTGGACAGCTGGGAGAAAGCCAATTCTGCTGAGCAATATTTAGTCGTTTATACTGCCAAAAAAATAAAATAAATCACAAAGGGCTGCCCAGCCCTTTCCAGCAGTGTAGCAGGATGCTCTTCCCTGGTCAATGAGCTGCTAAGCTGACTTGGAGACTGTAGAAGCCCAGTCCAGCCTCAGAGGGTAGGTTCTCCTCCCTAGAGTGTGTGTGTGAAGTTTTCTCCCTCGAGAAGCAGACACTCTCCAAGGATACTCCTCGGGTATTTAAGAGAAAGAGACACGCCTATTTGGTGTGGTGAGTTACATGAATCTCTGCTTAATAATGGTTTCTTTTTCCTCGCTTATACTGTAATTGCTTTAATATAATTGCTTTTGTTATAGTGCACTAAGTACAGTGCACCATACTCTACACTACTAAGCAGTTTTGGCTTTTATACCATGTAGTAAATACTTCTGATTAAGATCATTCATCTAATCATTTGTCATAACAAATTATTCATTTTACACAAACATATCTGCTTTGCAATCTTTAATCCTATGGGACAAAGTTACTCAAACCATTGAGAATCTGAGGCTGAGACTGGATCCAGCCTCGCCAGGGCTCCTCTCTGAGAAGGAGTTTAGAAATCTGGGAGCCCTCTCTGCCCCTTGTGACTCAACAATGGGGCTTCTCTAACAAACTTTGTCTGAAGCTCCCCCTCCCACTGGTGACCACAGAGCTGTGCAGAGACTCTGGGAAATGCCACCTGTGCTGGGAACAAGCGTTTCCCAGTGACAGCAGAGCAGGGCCCGACTGGGCAGGGCCTTTCCCACAAGAGGGGCTGGCCCAGGAGGAGCAGGAAAAGCCTGGCTGAAAGAAGCTGCACCTGGAGATGGGGTTCCACAGTCAGCGGGGTCAGACAGAGGCGTCATTTACAGGGACAGAACTGATGAGCTGTGTATGGCTTTGGGGACAGGAAGGCTCTTCAGGAAACACCTTGGCTATGCCAGGAAGGGATATCCCAGCTGGGAGCAGGCTTTTGGATGGAGACTGCCTGACTCAGCATGTTAACACATGATAAAGTAGCTGATATTAAATGACTTTGGAGAATCCTTTGTGATTCAAAATCGGTAATCATTTCTGCCCTGTCACAATCCTGCTGCCTTAATTCTGTTCTGTTTGGTACTTGTAAAAATGCTATGGAGACAGCAGGAGCCCATGGCCCCCAGGCTGGGAGGAGGAAGAGCCCAGGGGTTCCTTTGTTCTGGGTCCCTTCTCAGAAGCACCAGCTCGGGCTGTTATTTTGTTACTAGTTATTGCATCAAGATTAAAGTATTTTAAAGACTGGGACGACTGAGACTCTGTGATGGGAAACCTGGGACTGAGCTGGTGAGGGGAACTGGTCTGACTGGGAGAACGTGGAGGATGCAGCTGTGGCTGCGAGAGTGGCTCCAGGATGCTCGGGCAGGGAGGTTTCTTTAACATGGACACACAGACAGACACACTCATGGACATATGGACGTGCACACACAGGATGGGTCACTGCAGGTACCTGGAGCAACCTGTTCTAGTAAAGCTGTTCCTGCCCATGGCCAGGGGTTTCAAACAAGATGAACTTTAAGGTCCCTTCCAGCCCAAATCGTTCTGCAATTCCATGAAATCCCCAGGAGGTTCTTTGTCTGGGTCCCTCTTCTGAGGCACGAGATGCTGTGATTGATCCGTGCCAGTGAATCCAATGGATATGAGAGCCTAGTGCCAAAGCTTCTTTAACACTCCCCCATGGCAGGACCCCCTGTGCGGCTGCCCAGGCACAAGTCTGTGCTTATTTCAGTCTAGAGGAAGAAAAGGGCTGTTCCCTGTCTTGGAACTGTGCTGGTGTCTGGGGTATTTTCTCTGCAGCTGCCATCATGGTGCCTCTGGACCACAGGAGCGACACTCTGGATGTCTTGGAATTACAGCTCTGGAAATGCCCAACGCCAACACTGATCCCATGGCCCGGTACGTCCCCCAGCCCTGAGCTAAGGTCAAGGGGCACTTAGTTCTTGATGTCAGAGGGTGCTGACCCCTGTGCTAGGGGTGGCTGGTTTCTAGGCATGCCTGGGAGTGAGTGACACATCTGACATCCCAACCTGTGGTTTTACTTTCACTTGATCACTCCATTCCAATTCCCCCCAGGAGTGACAATGTCGGGTGTGTCCCACAGGGGTGGGACATCCCTGAACCCCTGGGTTCCCTCCCATCCTCAGGCGCACGTTATCCCTGAATTATCAGGGATAATTAGAACCCCTTCCCAGGTTATTGGCAGATGCAGCAGATCCAGGGCAGCTCTTCCCCTTCTCAGTGGGTTCCTTGTCCATCTCACTTTCTGCAAATCATTCATGGATAATGAAGGTTAATGGGTGATGGAGAAAGGATAATCTTCCTCAGCTGCCTCCGTCTCATCCTTCTCTGCCAAAAGGAGCCTGCAGCACCCCACAGCACTGCTCAGCCCAGACCCTGGAGGGGGATTAACCCTCCAGCAACCACGAAAAGGATCCAGCTTTGAACGGGCAGGTCAGAACCATCCCATGGGACTGGAAGGCACAGAGTCCAGAGCACAAGAAGCAGCTGAGGGAGCTGTGAAGGGGCTGGAGCCCCAGCAGGGGCTGAGGGAGCTGCAAAGGGGCTCAGCCTGGAGAAAAGGAGGCTCAGGGGGGACCTTGTGGCTCTGCACAGCTCCTGACAGGAGGGGACAGCCAGGGGGGTCGGGCTGTGCTGCCAGGGATCAGGGCCAGGAGAAGGGGAAATGGCCTCAGGCTGGGCCAGGGCAGGCTCAATGAGGGCCCAGAGTCGTCATTGCTCAGGGATGATTCCAGGATGGGACAGAGAATCTTCCAAGTGGATACAGTGCAGGGACAACACAGAAAGACTGAGCCCTTCTTCGTTTTCAGTTCCCTCCTCTGCAGTAATTACTGTCATGGCTCTGGATCTCCACCTTCTGCTGACAATGGGAATGCCATCCCAGAGAAACAATTTCTCAAAGATCACGTTGGGATTTGCTGCCCCAGAGCAGGACAGAATGGGAGCTTGGCTGTACAATGCCAGAATGGCTGGCTGTGAGCAGGGATCCCATTGATCCTAAAATTAAACTGCTAAAAGTGGGTCAAGAGGTGGGTCACAGAGATGCTCCAAGGGCTGAAGCTCCTCTGCTTTGAAGCCAGGATGGGAGAGCTGGAGAAGGGAAGGATCCAGGGAGAGCTCAGAGCCCCCCCAGGGCCTGAAGGGGCTCCAGGAGAGCTGGAGAGGGACTGGGGACAAGGGATGGAGGGACAGGAGCCAGGGAATGGCTGCCAGTGGCAGAGGGCAGGGCTGGATGGGAATTGGGCAGGAATTGTTCCCTGGCAGGGTGGGCAGGCCCTGGCACAGGTGCCCAGAGCAGCTGGGGCTGCCCCTGCATCCCTGGCAGTGCCCAAGGCCAGGCTCGACCCTGGGGCTGGGAGCACTTTGGGACAGTGGGAGGGGTCCCTGCCAGGGCAGGGGTGGCTCTGGGTGGTCTTTAAAGTCTCTTTTCACTGAAACAATCCTGGGATTTGATGATATTTTCTCACACTTTTTTTACACATCAGCAGCTGTGGAGCTGCATTAACAGAACCCACACCAACCCCTCAATGAACTGTAAAAGAACCCAGACACAGACAGACAGACAATGCCACTGGTGCTCACCTGACTATGGCACTGATGCCAAGAGCACCTGAGGACAAAAGGCTCAGTCCCAACCCCACCATTAATGATCTCCCACGACAGCTGGGGCACAGACCAGGGCTGGTCTTTGGGCCCCCTCTGCCTGGCCCCAAATCCTGCTCTTTCTGCACCAAAGTATCTGCACAGGAACTGTGATCAAAACCACTTAAATCCCTAAGGAGGTGCCAGCGCCGCAGACGCAGCCTGGAGTATGCGGTACCCAGGACCTCCCACCACCCCCATCCCACCCCTTCCACAGGGGTGGGCACGGCCCCCCTGAGGCCCGGCCAGGCCAGGCAAGAGCCCTCAAGTGGAAGAATGGGGATACCCACGTGTGGTCTGAGGGCAAGGGGTGAAAGCACCCCCTGAGCCGGGTTCAGCAGCGCCGTGGTACCGTAGGGACCCCCGGGCAGGCACCGACCGCCCTATCCCTCAGCAGCGCCAGCCCCGCCAGCACACCCATCACCGGGGGGACGGGCGCTCGGCAGGGTGCCCCAGCACACCGGGACGTGACTCCAGAGCCTGGAAGGTCCCAGCACCTCCCAGTGTCCTTGGAACCCGAGTCCTTCCCAGTCACACCACAACCAAAACAGCCGGAAATCCCCTTCACCCCCGCCCTGCCGTGCGCAGGGACGGCACCGCCGCGGCCACGGTGGAACTCGGGGCCGCTGTGACACTTGGCAGCGGCCAGCTCCCCTCCCACGTACCCCCGTGGGCGAGGGATGGACCTGGAGCCACGGGTACAAAACCCGGTGCCGCATCTTTNGCTGTGGGGCAGGAGTGTGTGACGGTGGGACAGCGAGGGCTGGGGGGTGCTGATAAATAAGGGGGTGGGGGGTGGGGGTCCCGGCAGGGCGTGGGGACCCCCCGGCCTGGCTGTGCCCCCGCGGGGGACCCGGCAGCTCTAGGGCTCGTCGGAGTCGTAGAGCAGGGCGGCGCTGAAGACGGTGAGGGGCTCGTCGGGTGCGTGGGCCAGGCGCCCCGACACCAGGTCCACGCACAGGGTCTCGCCGGCCGCCAGCGGCAGCAGGAGGCTGAAGACGCCGAGGGCACCGGGGCTGGGGGCCTGCGCGGCCACGGGCCCCTTCTCCAGCCCCTCGGGCTGGAACCCAGCCGAGTCCAGGCGGGCGATGCCATGGCCGGAGCGGGACAGGACGGCCTCCAGCCCCTCGCCCCGGTGCCCCGTCAGCACCGCGCTCACCAGGTACCGCCCGGGCACCGGCGCTGTGAACGTGCCTGCGACAGGAGGAGGAGATCTGGGACCTGCACAAACCCCCGGTGCCCCCAGAGCCGGGTCTCCTGCAGCCCCCCAGCGTCAGTGGGCCATCCCGGGACCACCACGACACCATCCGAGAAACCCTAGTCACCATCACAGGCGGCATCACAATCCCCCTGTGACTCTGCTGCCGCCGCCTACCCCATGGCCCCGACTGCAACATCCATCACCCCAAAACCACCCCACAGCCCCCAGAGCACCCCCAGCGTGCCGTGGGCTCTCACCTGTCTCGGGATCGTAGGCACCGCCGTCGTTGAGCAGTACCTGGTCGAAGGGGACGGTGCCCGGCTCCGTGCGCTGGGTGCTCAGGGCAGCCGAGAAAGCGATGCGGGGCACCGAACCCGGCTCCCCGACCTCGCCTGGGCACGGTGTCAGCATGTGGCACCCCTGTACCCCCTTCCCTCACCCCCTTAACCCTCGCCACCCCGGTACCCTCCGCAGCCCAGCAGCCCCTGTCCCCAAGGCCAGCAGCCACACCCCACGACCCCTCCTCACCATCCCTGCAGTGTTCCTGCCCCTCCCTGACCCCGTCTCCACCGTGTCCCTGGTCTCCCCTGCTCCCCAGCCACCCAGCGCCCCGCGACCGCCCGTGCCAACCCATACTGCCCCCATTGCAAGCCCCCAGGCCGCAGCCCCTCCCAGCTCTCCCAGCTCCTCCCTGCACCCCAAGCCCCCTGGCCCCAGCCGTACCTCTCTCTCCAGGCAGCCCTGCAGGAAAGATGAGGAGGGGCTGCAGCATGGCCAGCTTGGGCCAGGACCCCCAGGGACAGGGTCCAGCCACACCTGCGTGGTCAGGGCACACGGGGGGGCTGAGCCTTACCGGGGGGACCCATGGGACCCTTTTCTCCATCCTTGCCAGGGGGCCCAGTGGGGCCAGGAGGGCCTGTCTCGCCCATGGGGCCAGCAGGTCCAGGTGGGCCAGGGGGACCTGGAGGGAGGAGGTTGTTAGAACCATCTTGGCCCCACAGCTGGTGCCCCCATGCACGATGTCCCCTTGTCCCCACACACCGCAGCCCCACAGCTGGGATTCTCTGGTGGCCTTGTGCCCCTACACCACAGCATCACCCAGCCAAGCCACTGCCTCCCCACAGCCCACTGCAGCCCTGCCCGGGGACCCCGTGTCCCCGCATCCCCGTGTCCCCACACGGCCACCACCGTTCCCACCCTGCCCCGTGTCCCCACAGATCCGGGATGCCCTGGCCCCCCGCAGCCCCCACCGTGCTCCATATATCCCCATCCTCCCAGTCCCTTGCCCCACAGCTCTCCGTGTCCCTGCAATGCCCCACGTCCCCCCCGCCCCTGCAGCCTCCCGTGTCCCCCGTGTCCCCGCACCGTGTCGCTCCCGCTGTGCCAGCCGGTGCAGCTCCCCGCGCAGGTGCCCCAGGCTGGCGTTGAGGGCGCCGAGCCGGGGCGGCAGCTCCAGCGCCTTGTCCAGCAGGGCGGCCTGGGTGCGGGCCGTGGCGTTCAGGTCCCGCACGGCGCCCCACAGCCCCGCAACGTGCCGGCCCAGCCCCTCGCGGACGCCCCGCAGCCCCCCGGCCACCGCCTCCAGCTGCTCGCAGACCCCCTCCAGCTTGGCCACGCGTGGCTCCAGCCCTGCCGGGCAGCCCCCGGCCCGCGCCAGCTCCCGCGCCAGCGCCTCCAGCCGCTCCTCGCTCTCGGCCTGTCGCGCTGCCGACGCTGCCGCTGCTTGGTCCAGCTCGGCCACCACGCGGTCGGTGACGGCGCTCAGCTGGCGCTGCCGGGCGTCCTGCTCCTCCAGCGCGTCCTGCAGCCCCTCCACCGTGGCATTGAGCCCGCTCAGGGCCACCAGTGCTGCCGCCAGCTCCCGCCGCAGCACCCGCAGCTCCGAGGGTGACGTGCCCCCAACGACGCCGAACCCCTCCAGCGGTGCCTCCAGCTCCTCTGGCTCTGCGGCGCCGGGCGGGAGCTGCTCCGGCTCCCGGGGGGGCAGCGAGGCGCAGGACTGGGAGCAGGGGTCACCGCTCAGGTCCCCCAGAGCCGCCTCCAGCCGCCCTGTCCGGTTGCGGAGCTGCTCCAGCTCCTCGGCCAGCGCCTCCCCCCGCGTCCCCAGCAGCCCTCCCAGGGTCCCGGTCAGCCCGTCCTCCCAGACACCTTCGGTGTCCTCTGGCTGCCGGAGGTGGGGGCCGAGCACCCCGTCCTGCCCCGGGCACGGGTGGCCGCAGCGAGCCAGCAACTCCTCGAGCTGGTCCAGGCGGGCGCCGCGCTGTGCCCCACTCGCCGCCAGCCCCTCCACCGCCCGGCTGAGGTTGGCCAGACGCCCCGGCAGCCCACCCGGCCGCCCCTCGGGCTCGGAGGGCCACGGGCCGGCTCGCGAAGCGTTCAGCCGCCCCTCCAGCTCAGCCAGCCGCCGCGCCAGCACCGGTCCTTGCCCCGGCACCGCTGCCGGCACCGGCAGCCCCTCCAGCCGCCGCTCTAGCCCGGCCAGGCGACGGAGCAGGTCCGGGGACGGCGGAGCCGCGGGGGCGGGGGCCAGGCGGCTGCTCAGGCTGCTGATGTGCCGCTG
>VWYI01023847.1:1284-23552 GCA_013399455.1 Anthoscopus minutus | reverse complement strand
CACCGCGGCCCCCGCCGGCCCCGCCGCCGCCACATCTGCTCCTCGTTAGGCCGGGCCGGGGCTGGGGCAGCCGGAGAGGCCGGGCAGGGGGCCAGGGCGCGGGCGGCCAGCGAGGCGGCCGGGGCTACCGCTGCGGCTACGGCACACCACGGCCATCGGTCCCCCACGGCCACCGCTCCAGTGCTAGCACCAGCTCCGGCACCGGCTTCGCACCGTGCCCCGCGTCTCCCCGACCGGAGGTGCCCTCTCTCCTCACCCCTGCACTGGGCACGGCAGCGACAGGTCCCAGCACCATATCCAGCAGTGCCACGTCCCTGCTCGCCCGTGATCCTGTGCCAGGTGACAGGTCCCGGGGCCAGCACCGAGCCAGCTGCTGTCCCGTGCCCCCAGCCCCACCCTGACACTGTGCTGGGGACCCTGGGGGCACTGGAACGCCAGCGGTCACACCGCGGCCACCCCAGGCCACCGTGGCCCTGAGCCCACGGTGATGCCATGGCTTCCCCGGACCATGCGGTGACGTCACGGCCTCACGGTGACATCACGCCTTGGCCCCGGCCCCACGGTGACGTCAGGGCGCGGGAACCCCCCGCCCTCGGGGAGCCGTGAGCGTGGGTNAGCCGTGGCTGTTCCCAAGGAGGGGATGGTGTCACCTCCTCTGTGCTCTCAGAGGCTGCGGGGAGCTGTGGGGGGCCATGGGGGGCTGAGGGGGGTGATGGCTTTGCCGTGTCCCAGGGGAGTCCAGGCCGTGCTGGGGCTCTGCGGCCGAGGGAGGGGAACAGTGGGGGGCTCCGCTCTGCCCCAGCGCGGCTGAGGGGCACAGGGATGGGGACTGGGGTGGGGGAAGGACCCCGGGGAGACTCTCTGCTGGAACCTCTCGACTGGAGACATCGATACATCCCAGTACACCCAGCCCACCCCAGTGCGCCCCAGCACATTCCAGTGTACTCCAGCTCAGTGTAGCCCAGCGTGCCCCATACACCCCAATATGCCCCAGGACGTCTCAGCAAAGCCCAGTGTAGCCCGTCCCGCTAAAGCCCCGCGGAGTCGCCCGCTGTCATCAGCTGTAATGAGCTGTCACTAGTGTCATTAGCGCTAATTAGCCGCGGCCGCCCCGAGGCCACTCGGCTCCACCCCGCCCTCGCGCCGCGCCTTGTATGGCGAACGAGTCGCCGGCGGCCGCCAGGGGGCGGAGCGCGAGGGGCGTGCCCAGGGCGTGACGGCCCCGCCCACCCACACGGGTGGTGACGTCATCACGGGCTGGACGCTGTGACGTCACGGCAGCCACGAGCCCACGGCTTAGCCCTGGCCCTGTTGCCGTGACGTCACCGCCGGGGCCAGGCGCATCCCGCCGTGCTCCGCGACCGGAAGTAGCGCGCGCAGGGAGACGTGTCGGAGCGGCGGGCCCGGAGCGTGAGCCGGGACACCGGGCGAGAGCCGGAGCACCGGGGCACCGGGCGGGAGCGTGAACGTGAGCTGGGGCACCAGGGACGCCGGGCGGGAACGGGAGCTGGGGCGTGCCGCTGGGGTGGGAGGGACCCGCTTCGGCCGGTGAGCGCCCTTCAGCGGGTCCTGCCGGCCGCGGGTCCCTCCGCAGGGCCTGCAGGAGGCCAGCGTGCGCTTCCCGCTCCCCCGCAGGATGATCACGGACGTGCAGCTTGCCATCTTCGCCAACATGCTGGGCGTCTCGCTCTTCCTCCTCGTCGTCCTCTACCACTACGTGGCCGTCAACAACCCAAAGAAGCAGGAGTGAGGAGCCCCGGTGAAGCCCCCGCCGCGATGACACCGCAGGGGCGCCGCTGCCGCCGCCCGCCCCTCCCTCCCGCGGGGCCGTCCCTCCCTCCCGCGGGGCCGCCCCTCGATGCCTCGGCGGGACTGAGCGCGGGGCCCCGAGAGGTGCAAGGCCGAGATTTTTCCAAACCAGCTTTAACAGAAACACGATGATACACGACAAAACCGTGTGACGTCATAAACTCCCCGTCGGCCCGGGCCCCTCCTCCGGGCCCGCGGGAAGGAGTGGAGTTGGGGTGGGAGCACGGGAGTGCCTCAGCAGGGCCAGGTGGGGGCTCACCGCAGGAGGAGAGGAGCTGTTGGCAAGAGCTGGGCAAGGGGAGATCGGTGTTTGGGTGCTGTGGTGGAGACCAGCGGCGTGGGCAGGGACAGGGGGGCCACGGTGCCCTTGCCCAAGTGCTGCCGGCATGGGACAGAGTAGAGCTGGGGGACCCTTGCACGTGCCACTGCTCTCCGGTATGGCAGGGTTGTAGCTGGGGGTAAGGGCCTCTGCCCCAGCACAGGAAGGGTCCTTCGGTGCTCAGCACCCTCGTGGGGGGCATGGGGACCGCCGGGCACAGCCCTGTGGGACAGAGACTGGTGTCAGTGGGGCACAATGCTCCCGGTGGCCCCAGCTCCTCTCGTGCCCCACAGCTCCCAGCCTGGGGGTGTCTGGTCACCCAGCTGTCCCTGCCTTGCAGGGGCTTTGCTGTGGGCTCCCACTGCCCCACTGTTGGCAAAGGCTGTGAGATGACCCCACACTGCAGCTGGCAGCAGCACCTACCCAGGCCTTTCTAGGGCTCTCCGGGCATTCAGCTTCATTGGGAGCACCTGTGGGAGAGGGAAGAGGAGGATCAGTGCCAGGTCTTTGTCCCTGGGGTTTCCCCATGGCTTGGGGAAAGGTATGTGGGACAGAAAATACCTGGCAGAGCCCCACAGGTGGGGAGGCTCCCAGCCCCTGAGGGGCTCCCAGTCTTTGAGGCAGCCCTACAAACAATTCCCCCAAAAGGGCCCAACCTGCAGAGCCACGGGGCAGCCCCTTCCCTGGGCACAGGCCTTGGTGGTGCCTCTGATACCTGCAGAGGTGCCATGTCCTGGAGCTCTTCCACATCTCGCTGGGCCTGCCGTGGTCTGTGGCCGGTGCTCAGCACTGCCTGGGTGCCCGTGGGCAGAGTCCCTGTGTGACAAAGGAGACAGAGCTCAGCCGGTGTTGGTGGGGGGCTCAGTGGCACAGCCTAGTGACACAGTACCCTGCAGTGGTCCCCCACCCTGTGCCCCTCCTTGCCAGCTTTGCCAGGGCCTGACACCGATGGGTTGCCCGGGGAGTGGCTGGCACTGGCAGGAGGATGTGATGGGCACAGAGCTCAATCCCAGCTCGCACTGCCAGTGCAATGGGCTCTGCCCTGGCTGTGCTGTGTGTTCTGCACGTCACTGAGCCCAGCTCCAGCCAAGTTCCTGGCATGGTATCCCATGGCGCTGGTGTGACCATGCTGGCCAGGCTTCGCCAGGAGTGAGGAGCTGGGGGCATAGCCATGCCCTCTGAACCTGGCTACGTCCTGGAGCATGGGACATCTGCTCAGCCAGGGGAGCTGGGGGTAAAAGCAAAGTGTTTGGGGGCCTGGCTGCAGTGGACAGCACTGAAGGAACACACCTGAGTTGCCTCAGTTCTGCACCCAGTTTCTGCTCACCTAAAAGTTTTTATCTCAACCCAGTTTTCTCCCCATCCCACTGAAGAAGTGAGGCGAGGAGGGCACACTGCCCACTGGAGTGAAGCCAGGGTCAGACCCTGCAAACAGGAGTCTCTGCTGGTGCAGCTGGCTTCACCTTGACTAAAATCTGGTCACCAACCCCAGCCAGCAAAGGCCAACAGTAGCTGAGGATGTCACTGGGGATCTGGCAGAGACCCCCTCACTGTAGCATGAACACAGGTCTGGGCTCCCCAGGCTGTGGCCAGGCTGGAGTGGGACGTGGGGAAGGGTGGGACAAGAACAGGGCAACCAGGTCTTCACCCTATGCCATCCAGCCCCCACCCTATCACACCTCCAAGCATACTCAGCTCCTTCCCCACTGCCTGGGGAGGCACAGCCAGCTGGAGGGCACCAGCACGGGGCTTGGAAGGCAAGGCCAAGGGTCAGAGCATCCCCAGACCCTGATCCCCGTGTAGACACAGTGGTGCTGACAGTGCTGTGCCCCTTGCAGATGGAGTGGTGGTGGGAGAGCTGCCAGGGGCCAGGCAAGAAGCAGGTAAAGCTGATGACATGTCAGGGGAGGAAGAGCCAGGTCCTGGTCCCAGTGCCAGGCAGCATGAGAGTGCAGTGTCCCATAGGGCACTCACTCTGCTGGTCACTGTGCTGGAGGAGGCTGTGCCAGTGGGGACCATGGGCCAGGGAGGCAGGAGACCCCACCCAATCGATCCTGGGGACACCACGGACCAGGCTCTGCCCCTCTGGCTCACACAGTCTGTTCCTGCTCACATCCCCAACTGTCCCCAGTCCCTTCAGCCAGGATAGGGCAGGGGTCGCTCCAGGTGGGCCCGGCCAAAGGAACAGACAGAACAACGTGCCCATGAGAACATCAGCCTTTTATTTCCTCCCCACCATGTTCTCATGGCAGACAAGACACAGTCATGACAGAGGGCTGGGCAGCAAACCCCGAGAGCAACACGACAGACACCAGAGGAATGCAGAGGTTAACACAAGCACAGCTTCAGGCACACCCAGGCAGTGCAGTGGATGAGAGCACAGGGCTGCAGGGCTTCCCCTGCCACTGGCTGTCCCCCATGACCCTGAGCCCCTGCCCCACAGGGTGTTGCTAGCATAGGGGGCATAGCCAGTGTCTTGCCTGACTTTGGCACCCCAGTGCAGCACGTCAGCCCCCACCAGAGGGGACTCTGCATCTTGGAAACCCCCTGGTGGCCTCTGCCAGCTCACCACACACCACAGGTCACAACCCACTGTTGCCCAGCCAGTGCCTAAAGAGGAGAAAGGCACTTTGGTGTGTCTCTGCTGGCCTCAGGAATGCTTGGGAGTAGTGGGAAGTTGAGCAAAGGTTTTCTGTGCTGGCTTCTCCAGAAGCCCCTTGGCCCTAGAGAGGGGGCATCTCCCTGCAGCCCTAGTGCCCAGGGTCCCCCACATCCCAGTGGAGCAGTAGCACCTCCTGCCCAGCCAGGGCTGAAGGGCCGTGGGCAGCTCCACTGGGCTGTAAAACTGCAGGTCTTGTTGTGCAGTGTCAGCCCTGGCCGTGCCCAGGACCCTCCTGTGGGGACAGGGCCTCTCACACTCGCTGTTCCACACAAGCCCACTGTCACTGTGTCCGAGCCCAGGACACGCCAGTGCCAACCTCCCTCAGGGCTGTGGTCCCGCACAGCAGCTCGACAGGCGCTGCAGCAGGCGTGCAAGGGGTCCCCAGCCTGGCTTACCTCTGCCCAGGGCCGGAGTGCTTCTGCCACTCGGGGGCCTCTGGGAGGCCACGGCCGCAGCCGCGGGCCTGGGGGTGCCGAAGGTGAAGCTGGGGGAGGTTCGGATCCGGGGGGAGTCCTGCTGGCTGCCCCCACTGCCACTGGTGCCATTGCTGAAGCTCCTGGCACGGGCCAGTGTGTTGTCAGAGGCCGAGGTTGGCAGCCCCCTGGAGGGGTGAGAGACGGGGGTCAGCCCAGCATAGTGAGAGCTCCCCTCTGCACCCTCCATGCACCACCAAAGCCCAGCACCGAGTGCTGAACAGCTGCAGCACCACCTCTAGCAGAGCCCTGAACTTCTCCTCAGGAGCTGGTGAACAGCTGGGGACAAGGATGTCACCAGGACAATCCCTGAGAGCTGCAGCCCCAGCGCCGTATATCGCTGAGCCAGCAGCATTGTCTCAGGGTTCCCATCTCCTCACCTGCAGTCCCAAATCATGGTATTGCTGAGTTTGGAAAAGGCCTTGGACACCATCGTGTCCAACCCTTCCCCAGCACTGCTGAGGCCACCACTAACCCACACAGCCTTTAAAACCCTCCAGAAATGGAGACCACCCCTGCCCTGGGCAGCCTGTGCTGGACAGCCCTTTTCAGGAAGGAACTGTTCCCATTATCCAACCAAGACCTTTTCCCCTTGTTCTGTCTCTTGTTCCCTGGGACTAGAGCCCAACCCCCAGCTGGCTACACCCTACTGTCAGGGTGCTGTGGAGAGGAAGAAGGTCCCCCTGAGCTTCCTCTTCTCCAGGCTGAGCCTCCCAGTTCCCTCAGCCTCTCCCATCCCAGTCCAGCGCTGGAGGTGATGCAGAAGAGACCTCCTAGATTACTGGGGCAGGCAAATCCCAACCAGTTCACTCTCTGCCCTTCTCTGCTGTTGGCTTGGAGCAGAGGCACTGACAACTGCAGTTCCCAGAGCTTGCAAAGAGCTAGGGCCAGGGCAGGTGACCCTGGCAGGTGACTCACTTGGGGACATTTATCATCTCTAAGTGCCGTTATCCTGCAGCTCCCGCGCTCGCCCCAGCCAGCCCTTACGTGGAGCTCCTGGGGGGGGTCCTGGCACCTCCTCTCCTCCGCGGGCCCCCGCCGGTGCCGCGCAGCCCCCGCACATGCTTCAGCATCCAGGCGCGCAGGTTGCCCAGGCAGGTGTGCTCTGACAGCACGATCCGCGGCCAGGGGTTGCAGTCGGCCATGTCCAGCGCCGCCACCGCCACCGCCCGGCCCACCTGCCCGGGAGAGGGCACAGGTCAGGGGGCACGAGGAGGGAGGAGGAACAGGAGAGGGTGGGGCACAAGAGAAACGTGCACTGGTGAGCATCAGAAGGCACAACGAGGGGGCACAGGAAGAGAAAAAGCATGGGGGAAGAAGGGGACACAGAGATGGAAGGATACAGTGAGGGGCATTGGGGAGAGGAGGAGTAGTGAGGGGGCCACAGGGAGAGTATGCCGCCAGGAGAAGGGGGCACGAGGGGGAGATGAGGGCCCCAGGAAGGGGAGATTCCAGGAAGAATGCCAGGGGCACTGGGGAGAGGGATGGCTCCCTAGAGCTTGGGACAGCAAAGCAAGTGGAGGAAAGAAACGCCAACCCCAAATCCCAGCCCACCCTCTGGATCTCATTCCCCACAGGCTCCCCTGAGGCCCCTGTACCTGCTCAAAGAGCTCCACGGTGTATCGGGAGGGGAAGGCGGGCGGCGGTGGGGGGCTGGCACGGCCGTTGTCGTGGCACGCCCCCGGGATGCTGTTCACCAAGCGCCCAGTGTTGTAGTTGCACTCCAGGGTGTAGCTGTGGGGCACGAGGGAGCCCCTGTTACCTCACAAACCCACAGCAGGGCTGGGGTTATCCCACATTATTCCCCTGGCAGAACCACTTCAGGGCCTTGGAAAGGAGGTCCCATTGCACCATGAAGGGGGCCCTGCTCCCAAGGACACAGAAGTGCAGGGAAAGTAGCAGGGTATTGAGGACAGCCCTCTTGATGGCAAGAATGGCCCATGCCCTGTGTGGGGATGCAGGGACGTACCAGACATCAGCTTTATGGGAATTCGGGGTGGATGCCTGGGGCCCTGAGGGTGACTCCCAAAGTGCCAAGGTCCCTGTGAGGAGATCTCTTGGTCACCTCCGGAAGATGATGGGGATTGGGGGGGGTCCCTGATGGGTAGAGAAAGGGAATTTCAACACCAAGGTGATGTCAACACCAACAATCTAGGGAGTGGGTGGCAACAGCCTTGGAGATGCCTTGGAGCACTTCCTCCTGGAGAAGGGATGGAGCAGTGTGGGTTAGGAGCTGCCAGATGGGATGGCTCCCCATCTGTCCCACTGCCCAGAGACAGCTGCAGGGCCAGCACAGCAGAAAGCCTGACCATCTCTGTCCCAGTCTGCCTGAGGGACCACATGTGCACTGTCAGCACTCCCAGCACTTTTTAGAATATTGCTGTTGGATCAACAACCTGGGCTGCTCCAGGTCTGTTGACCCAAGTCCAAAGCCCATTTGTGTGTTCGTTCCTGTGGGGCTGGACTGGTGCTGGGCATGAAGCAGCAGCTGAGTACATAGCAAGCGCTGAGGAAACAGAGAACCTCCGGTCTGTGGGTCTGGCTGCTTCACCCCATGGTGTGTTCCCAGCACAGGAACAGGCCAGGAGTATCCCACCCCACATGGCAGAAGGGTGGAACACAGGTATCCCAACTCACAGGATCACTGATAGGCTGAGGCTGGAATCTTACACACAGCCATGGGGATGCTGTGCCCACTGCAACTCTACTTAATTATAGCTCAATATAGACAGGAACACCCAGGAAAGACAATTCCCCTCGGAAAGCTGTACAAGAGAAGGGAGAAGGCAGAGCAGCTGCAGGAGGGATGGGGAGAATCAGGAAACAAAGGAGCCTGGCTGAACCTGCGTTTTGGAAACACAGCAGCACCCAGCACAGCTGGGCCCAGCCTCTGCTGACCTGCCCTGGGGCCACACGGGACATGTCCGTCCCATGGAACTGGCTCCCCCTTTGTCCAACATCCCCCACGTAGCACAAGCACTTAGTGCCAGTTCAGATGGCCCTGGGGCTGCCCTACCTGTGGATGATGCCCAGGGCCTTGTAGACAGCCACGCGCCCGCTGCCCTCCTTGGACTGCCCGTCCCGCTTGTCCCGGGCGTACATGTTCTTCTCCGAGAAGTTGCAGCCCGTGAAGTCAAAGTGAGGGGAGTTCAGGGAGATGAGTTTGGGGAACAGCATGTTCTCCACCTGCGGAGTGCAGGGAGCAACAGGGGTGACTGGGGGCCCTCGGCTGCTCATCCTGCTCCTGTGAGACCAGTGCTGAGCATGGAGTTGCACCAGGGCCCACTCTGCGCGCAGTTCCAGGGTCTCACAAGCTCCAGCTGTGCCCAGAGCATGCTGCCCACCCCACTGACAGCCAGCTGGGAGGACACCCTGCAGACGCATGCCAGCTCCCAGCTGGAATCTGAGACCTCCTGCTGCCCTGGTCACCAGAACAGGGGAGGAGTGAGAGGGAAAAGAACCAGTAAGAAGGAAGGACGGGGAAAAGAAGGAAGGGAGAAGGAAAAGGAAGGAACTTGTGACAGGGATTTCATGCCCATCTCCCAGCAGCAGGAGCACTGGGGACCCTGGGCAGCAGGCAGAGCAGTAGGAGAGTCCTGGCAGCCACAGCAGCCCTGGATTTTGGCTGTGCCCTCACCTGGTCGTTCTCATCGCTGAAGCTGTTGCCGTACATGAAGCAGCCACGCTTGGATGCATGGCCGTGCAGGTCCACGTAGTAAGCCAGGCCACTGTCCCGGGGTGCAATGGGCTCCAGGGCCTCAGCAGCTTCGGGGATGGGGGCTGGGGGAGGCGTCCACGGCCCCTCCTCACAGTGCTCGGTGCTGTGGCTCAAAGGGAGGATCCAGGTGCCTCGCTCTGTGCTGTCTGACAGCTGGGCGTCCTGGGCCAGGCAGGAGCGGGTGCTGGCACGCCAGGCGCCAGGGGAGTTGCGGAGGTTGTTGGTTTTGTCCAGCTCTGATAATGCGGCCTCCACAGCCGGGACGGGACAGTTGGGAGCTTTTATGCTCAGCGAGCTGGTGCTGAGTGGGGAGACAAACGTCCTCCAGTCCGGAGAGCCGGGCAGGACGCGGCTGTGGATGTGGTGGTAGAGCAGGATGGCTTTGGCGCCGTACACCGCCGGGTGCAGCTCAGCATCGGGGTGCAGGTACTGCCGGTTCAGGTTGACCCCACGCGAGTCGGTGCTGCGGAGAGAGCGGAGAGACATGAGCACCTGTCAGGGCACCCCAGCAGAGCTGAGCTCATCTTGGAATTCTGAGGCCTTTGGGCTCTGTCCTGGAGTACAATGGCCAAACCAACAGCCAGAAGCTGCGAGAGCACTGACACTGCACAGTGTGGCAGTCCTGCACGATCCTCCCTAGAGACAGCAACGGAGCTGGGGAAGGGCCTGGAGCACCAGGAGTGGCTGAGGAAACTGGGAAAGGTGCTCAGCCTGGAGAAAAGGAGGCTCTGGGGGGACCCTGTCCCTCCCTGATAGGAGGATGGAGCCATGGGGTAGGGGGTGGTCAAGTTCTGCTCCCAGAGAACAAGGGACAGGACCAGAGGGAACAGCCTCGAGTTGAACCAGGGAAGGTTTAGGTTGGATATTGGGAAACCTTTCTTCATAGAAAGGGCTGTCTAGCCTCAGCACTGGCTGTCCAGGGCAGGGGTGGATTCCCCATCCCTGGAGGGATTTAAAAGCAGGATGGATGTGGCCCTTGGGGACAGGGGACAGTGGTGGCCTGGGCAGTGCTGGGGATGGTTGGACTCAAGGGTCTCACAGGGCTTTTCCAACCCAAGTGAATCCAGGATTCTATGATTTTTACAAATTTTACAAAAATCATAGAGTCAGCTTTCTGAGATCCCTTCTTCAGCACACTCACAGCCTCTTCCACATCCATCAGTGAAGGACAGCAGCCATCAGTGAAGGACACTCACCTTTCACTCACATCTATCAACCAATATTCAAATAAATGGTTCCTGCTCCTCTTTATTGGGGGAATGGTTGGACGCAATGGTCTCGCAGGACTTTTCCAACTCAAATGATTCCATGAAACACAGAGCAGGCTCCCTGCCAGGAGAGCCTGGCCAGGCCCTGCACTCACCGGTAGTGGCCCCGCACCACCCCATCGGGGTTCAGCATGGGGATGAGCTTGAAGACAAACATCCGCCGCAGCATTTGGGCACGGGGATCCTCCTCCCGCAGGATGAAGTCCAGGAAGCCATTGAAGACGAAGCTGGACGGGGTTTCTCCTGGGTGGACTCTACTGCTGAGAAAAAACACCTGGGGACAAACAGATGGGTTGAGGGGGGTATCCTGCTTGCCCCAGGACACCGCATTAGCAAAGAGTCTCACAGACTTTGATCCACAAACTCTGCCTGAATGCTCCAGCCCTTGGGGACATGATGCCATTCTGGTCACAGACATGGGGGTTGCAGTAAGGTGCCAACACATAGGTCAGCACAGGGGCTGCTGGACCCCCAGCCCAGCCCTGACACCAGGGTAGTTTCTCACCCTCTTTCCAGTGAAGCAGTGAGGCCGGGGTGTGCTGGTGTCTGGGAAAAGCTTGTCCAGCCGGGGCTCCCGCTTCTCCTGCATGCCATGGCATGAGGTGATGGTCAGCAGGTCCACACGCTGCTTGTCCAGAGAGTGGCAGAGCAGCTCCCGGTGGTAGTAGACTGAGTCGAGGGGGCTGTGGGGTGAGAAGGGGTCTCAGCCAGCCCCAGGGGGCTCCAGCTGGGTCAGGAATGCTGCCTGTACTCGCAGCCTGAGCTCTGTGCCCCAGGAGCTGAGCAGCCCCAGCTCCACCCCCACAAGGACCACCCCTACATTTGGGCTGTCTACTGCTAGATACCATCAGAGCCTGCTGGGAACATGAGCAGCTGTTCCTTCAGGGTAAGGAGGGGGGCCCAGGGCTGGGGTTTGCACTGCCCAGCCCCACAGCTGTGGAAGCAGTGGGGAATCAGCTTGTGCACAGACAGACCCACACAGAAGGTCAGGTCATCCCATCGGGGAGATAATGCAGCCCAGGAAGGACAGGGCAGAGAGGGATTCATCCCACCAGGGAGATAACCCATTCTGGCAGGAGGGGATGGGTTCCAGACCAAAAAGGGATCCTCTGGAATCCCATGGGTAGCTCAGGGTGTGCTGCCACTGCTTGTGCAGAGTTGGGACACAGAGAAGCATGGGCCAGGAAGCTATGGGGAGGGCACAGAGACCCTCCTGCTGCAGACAGAGCTTCCCCAGGGCAAAAAAGCCAAGCAGGCACAGACCAGGAAAGATGTCAGGGCCAGGAAGGAGAAAGTGGGGGGCACACCTGCTGGGGGACATGTGCCTGCAGTCCTGGAAGCGGCCATCCAGCCGTGCCAGCATGTCCTGGCACTCAGTGTAGGAGAAGGGGTAACAGAAGGCAAAGTATGTGGTGGCCCCGCGGTGCTCCAGGAAGCGGTGCACGAAGGACAGCACGAACTGCGTCTCCACCACCTGCCACGGACATGGAGAGGGCTGGACACGGGCTCAGGGCCAGAGCCACCCTAGCACAGCCCCTACTGCTCTTCTCTGGACCCCACCAGGCACTGGGGGTGCCTGTGGACACTGGCCTTTGGCTATCCCCATGGCATAGCAGCTGTTGCTGCTCCTATCCATCCCTTGGAGATGCCAGGGACAAAGCAGCTGCCCCACTAACCCAGCAGACACTGGGGTGTGAATGCAGGAAGTAAAGGGTGGCTGTGCCCCCAGAGCTGCTCTTGCCCTGAGCACCGGGTCCATGGCTGCCTGACCCGCTCCCCTGGCACAGGGAGCGTTCCAGGCTCTCACCTGGAAGCTGGGCCGCTGCCGGATGCGCTCCCAGCGCGGGCGCACAGGCAGGGTGCGCACGAAGGGGGTCATGCCCTGCGCGTACAGTCGGCTCTGCTTGTTCATGTTCAGGATGTGCAGCTTGATCAGCTTCCCCGGAGCACCCCCCCGCACGCTGAAGTAGAACCAGGACCTGTGGAGGGGTGGAGCAGCGCCGATTCAGTCCCTGCCCGGGGGTCTCCGACCTCTCTGGTGTCCCTTCCACCCACCCGGCCCCACCAAGAGCCTGTCAGAGCCCCGGAAGGGGAGGAACCAGAGCATCTGAACCCCCTCCCAGGGCACCTCTGACCCTGCTACCTCCCCCAGCTCCTTTCCTCAGACACCCAGCCCCACAGCTCCCTCTTCCCGCGGCACCCACCGCAACGCAGTACCACCCTCTACCGCCAGAGTCTGTCAGACCCCCGGGGAGGGCACAGATTCTCCGAGCACCTTTCCTCACCTGCTCCTAGAGCACCTCTGACACCACTCCATCCCCTTTCCTCAGCCCCGCAGTCCCACCGACCCCCTTCCAGCGACAGTCCCACACCACAGCAGCCACTCCCCGGCCCCCGCCACGATCCTGCCCGGGGAAAACCATCCGGATCCCGGCCCCCTCGCCCGGTACCAATCGCCCCTTCCCGGTTCGCCCGCCCACCGGTACCTGTTGCCGTTCTCATACTCCGTGTGGGCACAGTCGGGCTGCGTCCACACGTTGAACTCGTAGTCGGCGGCGGGGAGAGCGTTGGCGCGGGCTGCGGGGCCGCCCCCCAGCTCTGTAGGCCGCACCTGTTCTACGTGTGCCAGGTTCCCCGAGTCGAAGCGGGAGCTGAAGAGGAGACCCCCGCAGCGGATCTCCATGGCCCGGCCGGGCCGGGACCGGCATCGCCCCGGGACGGCCCCGGGACGGCCGGTGCGGGCCGCCCGGCAACAGCAACGCGCGCGGCCATTGGCTGGAGCCTCCCAGCAACGCGCCCGCCCATTGGCTGGCGCCTCGGCAACGGCCGCGGCGGCGCCGGGGCCGCTGCTCCTCTAGACCACGCCCCTTTGTGGCACTGGCCACGCCCCTCCCTGGGCTCCTCGCCCGCGGCGTCCCCAGAAGAGTGACCGGACACCGGGATGTGACTGGACCCTGGGAGTGACCGGACACTGGGGTGTGACTGGACCCTGGGAGTGACCGGACACCGGGGTGTGACTGGACAGGGACACAGAGTATGAATGGACAGGGATGTGCACGGACACGTACACGGATCACAGGTGTGCACAGAGGCATGGACACCTGCTCGTGTGGGCGAGCACACAGGTACACAAAGGTGCCCCTACATACACACCTGTAAGAACACAGCCACTCACAACCCCCTTGCACACCCCCAGAGGTGACACCCCAACACTGGCAGATGCAGGGGCTGAGCCTGACCCTTCCCCATTCCACATGAACACTCCACTCCTTGGACTCCTTTAAACCGCCCCAGCCGGGGCATTGCCTCGCCCGTTGTGGGTGGGAATGGGGGTGCAGAGGGTCCCGACAACTCGTCCCCAACACCAGGCAGAGCCATCTCCAATAAGGAAGAAATACAAAGCATACGGAGCAATTATAAGGAAAAAATAATAAAATAAATCCGTTCATTCATTGGTGGGAAGGGGTGGGAAGGTGAGGGGCTCCAGGTGTTCACCCCTGATCCTGTAAGCAGGCAAAACACAAGGGGATGGGGATCACCCACCCAGGGACAGCAGGACAGGGAACGCCAAAGTGGTCACAGGGTGTGGAAAAAACTGGATGTGTATCTCCTCAGCCCCCTCAAAAAGTAAACCTCCCCAAGAGCCCCGATTTGACCCAAAGTTCCTGTGGGCACTGCCCTTGACACCTCTGCCCCACATCCTGCTGCACTCTGGACACTCCTCGGCAGCTAGGACACTGGGAAGTGTGCGAACTCCAGAGAGCAGCTCAGTGTCCAGACATCATGGCCAGGGCCCAGTTTTTGAGGGCCAGGGTTGCGTTTTGCAGGTAAGTCCAGGAAGAATAGGTGAAGCTCATCAAGTGGTCCCTCACACACTCCCACGTCACATCCCCCCTGGAAAAGCAAGGACAAGGGATTAGAGGGGGGAGTCAGAGCCAGAAGGGATGAATGACACAGGGGATGCAGGAGCCCCTGGTCTGCAGAGCAGCATTAGGGGCACCCCCGGCCGGCACAGGGAGAGACAGCGCAGCGCCAAGGGCCGGAGCTGCGGGGAGCAGTGGCCGAGGGGAGCGCGCGGCGGGGGCCACTGACCTGCAGGAGTCGAGGCAGCGCTGCCAGCCCTGCTGCAGCACCGCAGCCAGGCCCTGCAGCAGCGGTGCCAGGCAGCTCCGCAGCAGGAACAGCAGCAGCTCCCGCACGCACTCGGCAAAGTGCAGCAGCGACTCGGGGAGCCGGTTCTGGAGCTGTGGGAGCAGATATGGAGAGGGGTCAACACCAACCCCTCCAGCAGGTCTGGGCACAGACAGAGTCTGGCGTCCTGGCTACCCATGATGGCCCCATTTCACCCCTCCCTCCTCCAGCATCCTTGAGCTCTGCCCACATTCCCTCTTCTCCAGCATTCAGCATAGGGCACCCACTCTGTGGTGAAACTGATGTCACCCCACTGCCACCAAAATGCTGGCTTCAGGAGCACCAGGGAGTTTTCTGACCCCCTCCCTTCCACAGTCACTGGAAACACCTGGAGTGGGCTGGCGCCACAGAAGGATAGACAGTATGAGAGACCATGGGGCTGTCCCATTCCCAGAAGCCCAGCACTGGAGGCTCCTGCTAGGAGCTGTGGCAAACATGACACCATCCTACTTCAGGCCTCCCCCTGTATCCCCAATGCAGACTTCCCAGTCCTACAGGCCCCCCACTGGCATTGTCTCCTCCAGGCCTGGGAGCTCTCACTCACCCAGTCACTGAGCCAGGGTAGGCTGCCATGGAGCCAGGAGAGCAGGGAGCAGCACTGCTGGGACACATCCCGGGCTACCTCACCGCTTGTTTCCCAGAGCAGCTCCAGCTGTGGCCACAGGATGGACACAGCCGTGGAACCGTGGTGGGCCAGGCTGTGCTCCAGCCACCTGCAAGGGAGTCCTCAGGTGAGGGCAGTGCTGCACCATGGCACCGGTGGCACCCACACAGAGCACGCAGGCATGGAGCTGCCACCACAGGGTAAATGGGGCACAATTACAGTCTGAGCTGGAAGTGCTTCCAGGCAGGGCTGGGGAACAGTTCCAGGCTCCCTTCCAAACCCTCCTCCTGCTGCAGCCTCACCCCCCTCGCCCCAGCCACCCATGCCGGTGTCACAGACCTGTACCCCTCCAGGCAGCCAAGGGACACCTTCTGCCAGGCCAGCTGGGAGGCAGGCAGGATGCCAGAGGAGCGGAGCAGCCGAGCAGAAGACGAGGCTGTAAGAGACAAGTGTGTTCCCTGAGTGGCCCTTGGCTGCGGGGACACGTGTCCGTCTGTCCCCAAGGACTCTGCGGGGACACATGGCTCGAACTGTGCTGTGGAACCCTTGGGAGATCCTCCAGGAGAGGGCAGATGGACAGAACCCCTGAGCAGGGAGACCCCCCCAAAGGGAACAGGCAGAGGGCAGTCTGCCCGCAGCACCTGCATCCCCCAGGACTTCCCAGCTGGACAGATGGACAGGCCCCACTGCTCACAGCAACCACAGGATAAAGGCAGGGACGTGGAGGGGCTTTGCTCATGGGAACAGCCACAGAAGTGATCCCAGCAAGCGGAAAAAGCCTCAAGCTTGTGACAGGGAAGGTTTAGGTTGTAAACAAAAAACAGCTTCTTCATAGAAAGGGCTGTTCAGGCTACCCAGGGCAATGGTGGATTTTCCATCCCCTGGGGGATTTAAAAGCCATGTAGATCTAGCACTCATAGGGACACAGACAGTGGCTCCTTGGCCATGCTGGGAGATGCCTGATGCTCCCAGAGGATTTTTCCCAGCCGGATTATTCTAGGACCCCTCACTGTACCGTGGAAGGAACCGTGTGTCTGCACGTCATGCAGGAAGAAGCCAGCAGCGAAGACCAGCAGGATGAGCAGCAGACGTGACCAGGGGAAGCCCTGGCCCTTCATCTTGCACAGCAGCTCCTGGGTGGTAGGACAAGGCCCTGTCACCATCACCACAGGGTCTCGACACCAGGGAGGCCCCAGCACAGCTGTGCTGCCCGCCAGCAGTGCCCAGCTCCGGCTTCCCAGCTGGGACAGGTGTTGCACTGCACTGCCCACACACCCCTCTCACCCACTCCAGACCACGGTGATGAGTTACCTGAGATGTCTCCTCCCTTGTCCCCTCCCTTCAGGTGTGTCATTGGCCATGACCTCTCCCTGCCCCTTCTCCCTGGGTTTATCCCAGGGGGCCTGAACCCTCTCTCTCTCTCTCTCCTCCTTTTCTCTGGGACGCCAGGTGAGTTCTACAATAAACTGTGGGACTGTTGGTCCCAAGGGAGAGAGTGCTTCTTGTCTTTTGCCTTTGTCCTTGTTGGGGCTGTTAAACCTGGGGTCCTGAGCTAGCTGGAATCAGACTCTGGGTCCCCTTGAGAGGGAAAACACCCTGAGAGAAAGGGACACCCCTGGCTCCCCAGCCAGGACAGGGACAACCCTGGCTTCCCAGCCAGGACCAGGACATGTGCTGAGCACCTGTGGGGTGGGACAGGGACCAGCACATCTGTCCCCAGCATGTCCTGTGTGTGCCGCTGCGGGGCCTGGCCCAGCATGTGCCAGCAGCACAAGGGGCCAACCAGAGCCCCAGCACAGAGCTGAAATCGAGCCCCAGGTGCTGCCGGGCAGCGCCTGCCCATCGCACCCCTCACCTTGCAGGCAGCATCACAGGCAGCCACATCCCGGTCCCCGCTGGCCCCCCTGGCTGCCAACTCCTCATTTGTCACTTTGAAGGAGCGAACCGTTTCCTGTAGTGACTGGTGCACCTTGGGGACAGCAGGAGCTGTGTCAGGACCCCCCGTTCCCCACAGACCCCCTGAGCTGCCATCAGGAGGGCAACCACGGGTCCCATGGGGACATTGCCAGCTCAGGGAGCTCTCAGAGCAGCACGGGGACACTCTCCCACCCCACAACTGCCCTCGTCCCACAGCTCACCCCTACCTTCTTGTTGCTGCTCTCCCAGGACTCCAGGAGGTGGTTCAGCAGCAAACTGGGGGGAAGGAGAACATGGGGGGCTTGGTCAGAGGTTTCCAGAAGGAATTTAGGTGTCCCAAAGGTTCTGTAGGTGAGCACTGACCCCGCTTGGAGCCACAGTCTGGACTGACCTGGACTGAGCGAGGTGTTTGGTGTAGAGCTGCCTCCAGACACTGAAGCTCAGTGGGTCCAGGCTCAGACACTGGCTCATGGAGGTCAGAAGCTGGGGAGGTGTCACAGCACGTCGTTACGTGTGACCCTTTCCCTGGCACACCAGACACCCCATCCCCCAGGTTGCACCCAGCTCAGCTGCCCACCCTGCATCTCCTACAGCCAGCCAGCTCCTGAGGCACCACACAGAGCTGCAGCACCCCTGCCCACCGAGTGGGGTGGAACTGGATGGTCTTCAAGGGCCCTTTCTACCCAAACCATTCTAGGATTTGATGATTCCTATCCCCTGAGAGCAGGCAGCACAGCCCCTGCCCTGCCATCATCATCATCCTTGTGATAACACATGTCCATCCTGCCATGGCTCCATGGGACCATCACACCCAGCCCGTGCCCCCCTGCCAGGCTCACCTCCTCCTTCATGGTGGGTGGGCAGGCGGGCGTGGCTCGGGAGAGGAAGGAGGGGAAGTAGGTGTGCAGGGCTGCCTCGGGCCGGGCACCCCAGGCCAGAACCTTCAGGCGGGGATAGAGGCGCCGCAGCTGCTCCTGCAGGCTGGGGGAGAGCGAGGCTGCTGAGGGCCAGCAGGCACAGGGGGGCACAGGGGGCTCGCCCTGTGGCACAGCTGCGCTGGGGGATGCTGTGCCTGGAAGGATCAGTGTACCTGGGGGACAGTGAGTTGTTGGGCATGAAGGCGAAGTCCAGGAGGGGGAAGAAGTCCTTGGGGCCGATCATGCCAAAGCCTTTGGTGAGGTTGGGGTGCATCCTGCAGAACAGGGTCCTGAGCTACTGCGGGTCTGGCAGGGGGCAGTGCCAGCTCCAGAGCCCCAGGCCCCCGGTAGCCAGCGGGACAGAGGGCGTCACTCACATCAGGAGCCGGTCCAGGTAGGAGACGGCGTACGGTGACAGGGACTTGATGCCGAGCACCGGGAGCATGACACCGAGCCACACTGCAGGGAGAGGCACAGGGGTCTGGCTGGGCTGTCCCTACACCAGGACAACCCAGTACCCAAGCCACCCAGAGGACAGACAGATCCCTTGGGAAGATCCATTCAGAGCAGCTGTGCTGTGGAGCAGTGGAGCAGTGGAGCAGCACGCTCCTGTCCTTCCAGGCAGAATAGCTCCTCTCGGGATCCAGCCATTTTCCTGTTCTGGCTGGGGTAGCTGCACTTCAGATCATCAAGATCTTTCCCAACCTTTTCCCACCCCTAAACAGTACCACCAGCAGGAGTGGAGGTGCACTGGCAGTGCCAGGAGGGGATCCCAGCTCCTGGCTCTCACCTTTCAGGCCCTCATGGAGGTCAGTGAACCCAGCCTGCCCCAGCGCCCAGAGGACGGTCAGGCACTTCGCCGGCCGGTTCTGGTGGGAGCGCAACACCTCCAGGTACTGTGGGAGGACAGGACACATTCACTGGGATGAGCTGCAACCCAGCCCAGCCCAACCAAGCCCTGTGCCATGGGACCAGCAGTGCCCAGGCCCCTAGGTCCCTGGGAGGGACCTACAGCTCCAGCTGAGGCCAGAAGGCATTCTAAGGGAATAGGAGGAATCCCACAACCAGCACTGGGAGTGCAGGGGGACAGGGGAAACCCCAAACCCAGCTCTAGGGCTCCAGGGCTGCTGGATAGGGCAGGCAGAACCCACTGGGGACACTGGTCCCTCTGTAGGGGAGGGCAGAGATATACAAGGGCTTTGTGCAACAGGATGGAGGAGCAGCACCACCAGGTTAACAGCACCCACAAACCTGGCTCACCCCAGCTCACCTTGCCCAGGTTGGTGGTGGCAATCCGAGGCCTGTCCAGGAGAAGTGCCTGGATGCAGATCCTGTACCCATGCAATGACTCTCCTGGAACGGAGATGGGGGAGTCCAGCTCAGCCATGGCTTCCATGGAGGAATTACAAAGAGCTTCCAAAGAGGCAATGAGGAGCAGACACTGGAGGGGAGGGCACAGAGCCCTGGGGTGCTGACCTGAGGCCTTGTCCAGCTCCTGCAGCATGGTGTAGATGCAGTGGTCAAAGAAGAGCTCCAGGACGCTCGATGCCTTTCCCAGCAGGGACCGGATGATGCTCCTCAGCTCCTTGCTCACCAGGCAGTACGGATAGTCTGTGGTGGCATGAGAGAGGGGAGAGTTTACTGAGACCCTGTTCTGGACAGCTGCAGCAGCTGGAGAAACCACCCAGTGTGAGGTGGGTGCAGGGAGTGCCTTATCCTCATACCAGCCAGGCAGCACTGGCCTCCTCCCCAGTGGCTCCGTGTCAGAGGCAGCTAATCCAGCCCTAAGGGATGGCTGCCCACTGAAAGCTGCTGCTGTGGGATGGACACGGCTCTAGAGAAGATACTTTGTTCCCCTCCCTCTTGTCACTCAAAATGACATATTCTCTAAGTGAGTGGGGACCAGCTGATCACACAGGAAAGGGAAATCCTGCCCCAGCATTGAGGGCAGACAGCTGACAATGAACTCCCAAACTCCCCAGCAGCAGGCAGAGGTCATGGATCCCTATGGAGAAGGGGTGACTGGGGAAGCATCCGATTTGCCAACTGTACGGGCAATTTCTCTGTGTTTGTGGCCAAGAGAAGGCAGCTATGGGGACAGCCCAGAGCCAAACTAATCCTCCCTGCTTTGTTAAAAAGGGCCACAGCCCACATCATTCCCGAGCAGCAGGAGGACACGGACCGTGGGGATGCTGGCTCAGCACGGGGTCACTCCTGGGTGCCTGCAGCTTGTAGTTGAGGTACCCAGCCAGGTCCTTCACCCACACCGAGGGGTTCTCAGGGAACACACTCCGGCTCTTCTCCAGCTCCTTCTGCAGATCCACCAGGTCCAGCTGGAAGTGACAGACAGACAAACTCAAACCAAACTGGGCAAAAAGCACAGGAAGGAGAAAGTCAACTCTGACTCCTAAGGGGCCACAGCGCATGGAGGGAAATGCTTCCACATCCATCCTGAAACCATCACCCTTCCCACATGGAAAATCCCTGCTGCCAGAGCTGCAGAGCATTGGCTGGGGCAGCTGGCTCCTGGCCAGTGAGCCCATCAGTCCAAACCAAGGACTTGCTCATGGTTGCAGCTTGGCAAGCGCAATCCTATCCTAGCCACGGCTGGTCCACAGTCCGCACCCCGAGCTGTCCAGAGAGTAAGCAGCCATGAGTAACCAAACCCACCTGATGAACAACCCGGCAGCACCAAAGCAGGTACACAGCAGCAGCTCACAGCCCTCTCCTCCACCCCTACCCAGACATGCTCAATCCCTGCTTTTAGACCTGGACTATCTGTGGGACTGCTCCATCAGGGCTTGCTGCAAGGCTCAGGCTCTGTGAGAGCCTGAACACGTTCCCTGCGAGTAGATTCCCACTGCCACACTGAGCCAAGTGCCCTTGGGCACCTTGCCTCAGCCCCACCTTGTGAGAGGAATTCTACACAAACCAGCTGGTGCCACAGCAGGAAATGACACCTGCCCCGAGACTCCCTTCAGTGACCTGACAGGGCCACACAGCGCTGGTCACTGCTGAGCACAGGGACAGCTCTGGCTGCCCACCTCCCTGGAGAATGTGGGAACCCCACACAGTCCAGCAACAACTGTCACTGCAGGCAAAGGCTGGATGTGGAGAACTACTGGAACGACGGAGATAACCCCACCCAGAGCAGGAGGATGCAGAGGGAAAGAAACCCCTTGTTCAGGGGGAGTGGAGGTCCCAGGGCATGAGGGGGATGGCACCCAGGGGTAGGGGAGGAGCTGAGTGAGCAATGCCTGCCAATCCCAGGGACACATCACCCCAGTACGGCCCGCCTCAGCCGGTTCTGGAACCCTCTGTGCTTAGACAGGGTCAGGACAGGCAAGACAGACACAGACAGGTTCTGCAGAGCCAGCCAGAGCACAGAACTGCAAGAGTGACTCTCAGGGCCCCACCACTGAGACTGGGAGGAGGTTCCAGCCGTCATGAGGCTTCCTTGGGGTTCCTCCCAGATACAGCAGTGACAAAGAGAACCAGAAGTCCCTTTCCAGCCAACTCCTGCCACTCTGTTTCCTGCCTCCAGCATGAGGGAGCTCCTCCCATACGGCTCATGGGGAGATCAGCCCAAATGGTGAGGCTGAAGCAGGATGGGGCACTGCTCTGCACCGCTCCCGTCACCCACGGCAGCCGGAGCGCCAGCCGGGAACGCCGGCCCGCTGCTCTGCCTCCACTCCCTCCCATGGGCCAGGACACACTCACGGCTTTCAGGGCTTCCTCCAGAGAGCGGCACCTGCCCGGTTTGGCTCCGGCATCGTTCCCCGATGGCTTCTTCCCACTCTTCCCCGTGTGCTGCTTCCGCTGCGGCGGCTCAGGGGCCACGGCCGGCGGCACCTGCTCCTTGTTCTGCTTCCGCAGCGCCCGCTCGAAGCCCAGCTGGAAGATGGTGCTGGAGGTGGCGATGGGAGCTGGGGAAAGGGAAAGGGTGACAGAGTGCGCCATGGGCAGGGGCAACGCGAGGGGAAGGACCTGGGGCACAACAAGCAAATCTGGCCCCCTGCCCATGGCTGCACGCTGCCCATATGCAGGAGGTGCAGAAGCCCGTGGATGGCGTGCAGCACGCCCCAAGGCCCCACACAGACCCCTCCACACCCACGGGGGACCGCCGCCAAACCCTGACGAGCCCGCCCAGCCTCGGCAGCCACTCCCGGACCTGTGCGACACACTCGAGAACCTCACCCGCCCTACGCGAGACCCTCTAGCTACACCCTCCTCCCTCCGGACCAGGCGCCCGCAGGCGAAGACACTCACCGGGCACGGGAAGAGCGCGACCGGCGTTGGCCTCTCCCAGGGCACGGCGGCTGCCGGTAGTGCCCGCAGGCCCTCGCCGGCCCTTGCGCACCACCTCCCACCGGCCGGGCCCAGCACCGGC
>VWYI01023845.1:0-62447 GCA_013399455.1 Anthoscopus minutus | reverse complement strand
CGGCCCGGGCTGTCAGCGCGGAGGGCGGTGGGGCCGGCCTTTATCTCGGGTGGCGACGTTGTGAGCTGCAAGTGGGGTGTGTGTATGTGTGTGTGTGTGTGTGAGTGTGTGTCTGTGTGTGTGTATATGTGTGTGTGTGAGTGTGGGTAGGAGTGCCACGGGCCGGACGAGTCCCCCAGCCCGGCGACCCCGTTCGCACTGAGAGCCTCACCGAGCTCATGAAACTTTCACTGGTGTTACAGTCCCGGGTCCCGCCTGCCACTGAGCCGCCCTCCGGTTTAGCCTTCCGTCAGCTGCCCTGTGCCTTCTCTGCAACGCTGACAGCCGCTGCGTGGCTGCTTCCTTCATCCCCTGCCTTCCCCGCACTTCTCGGCTCCTGCTGTCCCATCCCTCCTGTGGGATTCCAGGGTCATGCAGTCTCTGCATCCCCTTCCGGAGACACCAGCCCGGTTTGAACAGCCCTTGGCAGATGTTTTCCCTTGTACACTGTTGTTTTGCAGAATTACCAATATGTAGTAATGGTAATGTACATGATAAATAATCCCCTACAGCGGGGGATTGGAACTAGATGGTTATCAAGGTCCTTTCCATCCCAAGCCATTCTATGATTAATTTCCTTGGTGTAACTGTGGTTTCATGCTTCACTATTAAGTGGCAATCTCAAACCTCCTTCGTAGTTTGAAAGCTGCAGAACATCTACTTCCAATCTCCAGAAATCCCTGGGAATAGCAGCACTAGCAAAAGGTTTATATGGAGTGAGTGCAGGATGTAGGTCCTGTAGTGCATCTCCTTGACTTTGAAGCTTATCCGTAACACATGGCCCTGGGATTTCACATCCATCCCCAGGGTTTTTTTGGATGGCTTGGAGCCTTCTACATTTCCTGATTCCTAGAGAAATGTGCTATAGTGAGATTGAGTTTGCATACTGAAATACACTTTACTCTGTAAGTTCTTTCTTTGCTCATTTTATTCACCTCTTCTACTGCTTTGCAAATCTCAACCTCTATGTTTTCATTGGATCCCAAGCTTGGGTTCTCAGTCCTTTGCAGAAGAATGATGGATAAGGACAAAGGTCTTTATTTTCAGCTTTCCTCATAAACTAGTTTGCATAATTTCCTTTACTATCCTTTTTCTGTTTGTTATCTGTGATCAGAGGTAAACTGTGTTAAGTCAAAAGTTTAAATTTATGTTATTTAAGAATCACTTCTATTGATAAGATACTTAATCTTTAGAATCTGGTCAGAACTTGCTTTATTTTTAGAAAGTATAGCTTTGTGTATGACAAATTTAAGATGTAGTTTTGTGGAGAACTACTTGGATAGGGACTTGTGCCCTCATGATTGCAAAAACAGTGTTTTATAAGTCTCAAAGGTGAGCATAAGTGCTTCTGAAAAAGCGAGGTTTCATTGAAGAAAAGGATATTTTGGATGCTGCAGATACATGGGATTTATTTTGTCTTGCATTTAAAGGAAAATTTTAAAAAGATGCAGAGAAGTGTTCCAGAGTGGGAAGAGGAAGGTCAAGAGTGATTGGCAGGCTAATTTTTCTCTGTACAAAACTCAAGCATGCCAGGTTATGGAACGTAGTGGCTTCCTTGCGGAAGGCTTTGTGTGCCAGAAATTTTGGGAGCTGCATGGTGTCTAGCTCTCTGTCAGCTGGTACAAGTTTTCCCTCCCAAAGGAATCGGAAGTTTCAGGTCCATGCCTTTGCCAACTACAGTAATCTGTGTTGTTTCCAAAGTCCTTATCAAATGCTGGGGATGCGGAGTGTGCAGATAGTTTGGGCTTCCAGGGATTTCATGCTCAGTTGTGATTCCTTGAGGGACATGGTTGTAAATTACTGCACTTCCCTCTATGGACCTTCATATTTGTACTTTAATTTAAGAGCGAGTTTAAGTTCAGCCGTAGTGAGCTACTTTTAAGCCAAGTAAATCTCCGCAGAGTGTTTTGCAGTAGATTAACCAAAGCAGCACCTCTGGGACTTGACTGGAGGAATGCTGAGCTAAAGCTCAAAGACCACTGTGTCCCTGTGCTCCACTCCGAAGTGATTTCTCCTGGCCCAGGAGCTGTTCCCCATTCCAGCAGCCTGGCCAGAAAGGTTGAGCTTTGTTTGGTTTGAATGTGATGCTTGACAAACTTCTAAACTGAATCGTCAATAACTACAGCAGCCTTAAATCAGGCCCCTTTTGGAAGGCATCAGATGGCTCCTCTCTCCCTCTACCTAGTCCCATGGTTCTCCCTGACTGCACCTGTGCTCCCAGTTGTCCTGGAATCCTGCCACCCCCTCAGTATCCCTTGCTTGCAGCTGGCTTTGGCAATGTCGTTGCAGCCCTGATCCGGTGTGGCAGGACTTCTTACCTTGGCTGTGAATGCTCCTTGCTGAGCAAGAACCTGCTAGTTCTGTTGACACATTTTGGGCTTTTTCCCCATCCCCTATGTACAGCATGCACCAGTTCACATAAATTTAGAGTTTAAATAAAATGTATTAAAATAATGACTCATTAAATGTTTGTGAAATCTCTATATTGTATGAACTGGAAAATATTTTGGTATCCAGTATCCCTGACAGTAGTGAACACAAATGTTCTAGTAATTCTGTGCTGTCAGCTTTTATGCATCTCATCAGAGCTTCGGTATTCCTGTTGTAGGTTGCTCTGTTGAATGTTCCAAGTCCCCACTTCCTTTCTGAAGAGCTTAGAAAGAAAGAGCTGGCTGGGAACACAATTTTTTCTTATGATTTGGATGTAGTTCTTTATCTTTGGGTGGTTTTTGCTTCACATCCTAATTAAGGATTTCCCCTGTTTCAAATAAACCGTCTTGGAACTGTTGCATTGAAATATTTATGGAAAACTTCTATTATTTAAATTGCTCAGGGTAGGGAGTCATCTCACTTTTCAGGTCTGTGTCTCTTGGCCCACATGTTTGCCTTTCTTCCTTGAGGAAGGACTGAGTTCTTCAAATGTGACCATCTCTTGAAAATCACCAGTGATTGCTGCCTATTAGCTACACAAAAACCCCAACCAAACAAAAAAAACCCCTCTACTAATGTACTTCGGTACATTCTGCTGAGGCTCATGGTGATGGCTAGCTTTGGATTAGTGATGCATCTGACAGGTTGAAAAAACGTCCCCTGCATGAACTTCGTGTCATTTCAAAGGTCATGCTTTTGCCAGCTTTGTTCTTGGGGATCTTGGGATAAGGGGATGCTTGCTGTCTCTCACCATGCTGCTTGAAGCACCTCTGAGGGGCAGCTCTGCCCACATCCTGGGCTTTGGGTGGCTGTGATTTTTGTCACAGAAGATGCTGACTCACATGAGTCTTACAAAATTCGTCTGTGAGGGAAACATACTTGACAAAGTATTTTTTGTGCTTTTAATTGTAGCTTTCATCATGGGGGACATGAAAACCCCTGACTTTGATGACCTCTTGGCTGCTTTTGACATTCCTGATCCAACTAGTCTCGATGCTAAGGAGACCATTCCGTCAGCTGGAGAGGAGAGCGAGAATCACCTGAAGTCATCAGGAATGTGCATTGATGAGAATGTATCCTTATCCCACTCTTTGCCTCCCTCTGATGCACCTGTTGTGAGTGTGATAGTGAAGAACACGAGTCGCCAGGAATCTTTTGAGGCAGAAAAGGAGGGGAATCACCTTGGAACTAGTCTGTTGCACAATGGGTTTCGTGGCTCCGAACTGCCAGCTGAAGCTCATGCTTTAGTCCATAATTATGGCAAGTTTGAGTCAACTTTTATTAATGGTGACAGCTCAAGAGGTTACTCTGATAAACTGGACGAGTCCAAGTCAGAGCCTTTGCCAACATTTAGTCAATTTAGCCCCATTTCCAGCCCTGAACCAGAGGATACATTCAAAGAGAACAGTATTGGGGATAAACCCAAACATGCCCAAACTCCCTATTTTCCACCACCTTCAATATATGTACCAACAGGGGCTTCAGTCCTAGATCATCTTAGGAAGGTTCCAGAGCCTGAATTAAGCATGTTTGATCAGTACTGTAAAAAGGAACAGAAGATGGAAATCCACTTCCAGCCAGAGAATAGGCTGGAAATGAGCAGGAGAGAGCAAGACAGAGCAATGGAGAGGTTTGTGGAGTCAAGCAAGGGCTTGTTAGATACCAACAGCTTTCTTGGAGAAGGCTTTGGAGACCTCCCTCACAATAATTTAGGAGATGGCAACGGGTCTGTGCCTGAGCTAAACATGTCTTCGTCAATACCGCCTCGGCAGAGGCTGAAGCCAGCTCATTCCAAATTGTCATCCTGTGTGGCAGCATTAGTAGCTCTTCAGGCCAAAAAGGTTGTGTGTGTTCCAAAAAGTGATCAGCCAAATTTTACCAAGGAACCTGGTCCTTTTAAAGATGGGACGAAGGGAAGTCCAAAAATGCCCAAGTCGCCAAAGAGTCCCCGAAGCCCCTTGGAGGTGATGAGGAAGGCTGGCAAGCAGCCTGAGAGTCCTCGGAGTGTGTGCAGTGACAGCAGTGGGAAAGGCTCTCCTTCCAAGGCAGCTGGCTCTCCACCAGCTATTCCCAAAGTTAGAATAAAGACTATCAAGACATCTTCCGGCGAAATTAAAAGGACTGTAACTAGAATCTTGCCAGAAAATGATGAGTTGGGCAAATCTTCAGAAGAGTCACCTGCAGAAACCTCTTCTGCGGAAGAGTTTATCAAATCTTTCCCATCCCCTGACACAAGTGTGGTTACAGAAAGCGAGGCTGGCAGGAATTCAACCAAAAATGGGGCTACTGTGGCTATCCAGCTGTCAAATATTATGAGTCCTTACTCAGACAGTATGAAAATGGATATTGCAAACAGCACATGTACTGTGTCCTTATCTCCGCTGCCAAACTGCGGCAGTGGTGCCATAAAAGTGGGGGTCAAGAGGCAGCAGCAGAGTACTGTGACACAGCCATCCAACACGACCACCTCCAGCCTTCTTCCCAAAGCTGTACACTTGGCAAATCTCAACTTGGTCCCCCACAGTGTTGCTGCTTCTGTTACAGTGAAGACATCGGCACAGAGGCAAAACCAGCCTCAAGTGACACAAATGTCAGTGCCACTGGTGCACCAAGTCAAGAAAGCTGCTCCTGTTGTCACAGAGGCATTCCATAAAGTTCTACACAGTGCCAATCCAGTGCCAATATATACTCCAAACCTTAGCCCCCCGCCTGACACTAGTATTAATTTACCAGCCTCTGGGTATTGTTGCCTGGAATGTGGGGACTCATTTGCCTTAGAGAAAAGCCTGACTCAACACTATAGTAGGCGAAGTGTTCACATTGAAGTCGTGTGCACTCAATGTTCAACTATGCTCCTTTTTTTTAATAAATGTAGCTTGCTTAGACATGCACGAGATCACAAGAGCAAAGGATTTATCATGCAGTGTTCTCAGCTGCTCATGAAGCCAATTTCCATAGACCAAATGTTTTCACCTTCTCCGACAAGCTCTTCAGTCTCTCTGGCTCCTCAGACCTTGCTCTCGTCCTCTCCTCCACCTAAGTCCAGTGCTGCTTCAGGAAGTGGGGTAGGGATTTCTGCGAACACTCAGCCAGCCTTGCCTCTCTACACAGACCCACAGAGGCTAATCCGTCATGGACTTAAGTGTTTGGAGTGTAATAAGCAGGAACAGGATTACACTTCTTTAGCAGCTCATTACCAGAGAACCTCAGAAGATAATGAGAGACTGGTAAGTCATCATTTTAATGTTATTAGTTAAATCTCTCTGAGTTTAAAGAGATTGTCCTCAAGGGGGAAAGAAGGCATCGTGGTGGCAAATGAATTGCTTTGCCTAAAAACATGCTTATGGGGAGGATTTGGTATGCACATGGCACGTGAAGAGATGTTTAGTGTTGTTTGCTTGCCTTCTTTCTACCCTTTGCTGGTAAAAAGAGCATAGTAAGGAGACTATGGAGATCCAAGAAAGTAGTATCAAAGTATCAAAGAAAGGAGATAGTGGTGGAAGATGAGGCCTGCAAAAAAGCTGTAGGGGAGGATCAGTGGAGCATTACCTGAAACAGATTTTTGTGCTGTAAGTGTGGTTGGAGGAAATCTGGCACAGTTTAAAGTTGCCTTTCCTGGAACTGGTGCCAGAACCTTCTGTGCAACGTATTGTGCATCAGGTGTTATTGTTGCTGGTGGTGTGGTCAGCTGTGTGTTGGACAGGCCTGCTGTGCTATGTGGGGTGAAAGGCTGGCTCTGGCTACTTTTGCCCTTCGGGTGGTACAGGGTGAGCAGGTGCCATGATTGCACAGGAGGGTTCAAGAGTCTTGTTTGTGGCTTCCTGCCTTCCTCCTGTGCTGCCCTGCTCAGGTCTCCACCGCCTTTATGGACTTCATTGGAATCTCCTGAAATTAAACTCCAGCTTAGGTTTCAAGATGATTATTCTTGTGTACCAGGACCATACACTTTGTTTATGGCTTTTGTTTTGGAAGACATGGTCAGTCTTGTTTAAGTTGACAAGGAGGAGGACTCTTTTCTCCTTGTCTCTTTGGATGAGATGAAAGCTTTCCAGGTCAGTGTGGCTGCCAGATGAGCTGACTCCCAATGCAAGGGCTGCAAAAAACAGGACTCCATGCCATCATTTGGGAGGATGACCATGTCTCTGCCGTGGCTGCCAGACCACCTGCACTCTCCAGAGCCTCCCTGTGCTGCTTGAATGGCTTCCAGGAGTATTGAGGTTGCTGTGGTTCCATTTAGATGCTTTGTTATCTTAAATTCATCAGTCATCAAAAAAAAATAGATTATGGCTTTTTTTTTTTAATGGCTTTGATGTAATAAAAAATGGTGAGGCTGAAAGGGATCAGTGTGGCCACAGAATGGAGTTTCTTGCCTGAGACAGCCCAGTGAGCACTGTGCTCTGCCAACACCTGAACTTATTTTTCAACCATAATGCTTTTTTTAGGAAATGTCAACAGTCTGGCATTAAAATTTTCAGGAGAAGGGATACAGTGAGTGCTCTAAAGTGAGCTAAAATGTTAATCAGTGGCCTTAAAAATGTACTTCCTATTTCTGTTGCTGGATTATCAATTCAAGAGCTCCTTAAAGAAGAAAAGAATGTGTGATAGTATATTTAGCTTGTAATCAAATAATTTATTTTGTAACTTAATGAATACAGTTTACACCTCTCATTCCAAGTGGTTCTGCTAGATGTGGGATTATTTCTGCAGTATTTTTCTGAAGAGGAGCACTGGAAGAAGAGGCTACTTTTGAGGTTCTGAAACCAGTTCCTCCTTATTAGGTCTTCCCATGCTTATAGTCCAGAAGATGCATGCTCTGCTCTGGAAGTCCTTTTCCACTGTATCTGCTGTCATCCAGGCTGCCTGGTGGTGCTCCATGCTGTTCCCAGAACATCTGTTTCAATACAGTTGATACATTTCTAAAGGAAATAAGCATTTGTGCTGCATGCCTGTAATTGTGTGTCTGGATTTAGCAGTAGCTGATGGAAACCATCCCACTGCCTTTTACCAGAGCCCCCAGTGTCACTGGGCTGAGAGGTAAAAGGATGGGTGAAATTCAGTGGTCTCATAGGGGTCCCTGATTCTCTGAGCTGTCCAAGGGAAAAAGGTATTGATGACCTTCACATCATTTGTCCCATGTGGATAACAAAGTGCTCCCAGCCAGTATCAAGGTCTGAGAAGCTGAAAGTTTTGTATATGGGGTATTAATGAATGTAATACTATATTAATCACAGTGTGAGAAGGTCGTAGGTGAAGCTGTTGAAATGTGTGCCATAAACTCCAGGAATAGGAGAACATGGCCACCCCTTTCTGGGATGAAAACCTGACTCTGCATTAAGTTAATTCCTTGGGTTCTTTCTGTTTTGGTCAGAAAAAAGAAAAATATTGGCATAAACAGGAGAGGATCAAGTGACTGATATTGCAAACACTTTCTTACATGGTAGAAATGGTTAAAAACTCTGGTTTCTATCTGCAGAGTTGTGCCAGGGCACTTGTTTTTTGATGCAGTGGTTGGGTGTAGAGAAATTCTTCCCTATGATGAGGTGAGGCCCTGGCAAGGGTTGCCTAGAGAAGCTATGGCTGCCCCATCTGCATAAATGTTCACGGTAGGATTGGGGCTTGGAGCAACCTGGTCTAGTGGAAGGTGTCCCTACCCATGGCAGGGGGTGAGACAAGATGGTCTTCAGGATCCCATCCAACAAACTGGTCTGGGATTCTCTGATTCTCTTAAATTGCATTGCTGAGGAAGACAGTGATGTAACACCTGTAGTAAACATATTTTAGTGCCCTGATGGTGGTTCAAAACCACTGTGTACACTGGGCAGAAGGTGTTTATGGTGTTACGTACTGGTACATCTAATTAAAACCACAGTCCACACCAGTTGTGGTACTTTATCCACAGCACACTGTAGCAGTGGGAAAATCTGCCAGGATGCAGAAGTAGTATTAATTGTTGTGGGCAAACTTGGCTATGAACCACATCCCTAGATTTCAAAAGCCTAATTATCTAGAATTTTATCATAATAAGAGCCTAATTATCTAGACTTTTATCATAATTCTGTGCATTTTGAAGAAAATCTGTGTATTTCTTCCTCCATACCTGATGTCTGTCTCACTGTATTGAAATGGTGGTTTAGAAGTGGTGATATGGGGTGCGACTGACTTTCTTAAGACAGCAAAAAACTGCACTCTCATAGTTTGGAAATTTTTTGTATTTTTTAATTTCTTATTCAATCTCAGAATTCAGGCACAAGCTCTTTGCCATGCCTCACTGAGTACTAGGAGTACTCATGCTTTCTACATAAAGACATGGCTTGATTTATGCCTTCTGAGGAGCTTCAAGAAGTAGCAGGGCAGAACCCTTTGTATTACGCCAAAAGCTTTTAATCTGTGACTAATCAGATGCTTGGTATCAGATTGTCCCTAAAAGATGAGGATGCTTGGAAAGGGTGGAGGAATCTGTAGTGGAAAGAGCAACTTCAGCTGAAGGGAAAGGGTAAAGGCAATTTATCCGTAGCACCTGGGTTTTTAAATAGAAGGTAGAGACCTGTGGAAAATGAGCCAGGTGATTTTTGATCCATGTTCTTGGAAGTTTTTCTGTTAACTGATACCAAATCTGGATGCACATCCAGTGTAACCATAACTTGTGAAACCAAATGGACTTTGAAGTGCTCAGTTATGGTGCTCTTAACTCAAAAGCTGTTTTGGACATGGCTTTGTTGTGGCACCTTGCTAAGAAGGAAGGGCTGATCCATCTGGGTTGATGGAGAAAAGAAATAGCAGGAAAAAGACTTATTTTTCAGTATGATGTTTTCAGTTACCTAGAAGCTGAAGGACAAGCACCATCTGATGAGGAAGGAATGATTGGATTGTATAGGGGAAGAGCCTAAGCTGGCTCTGCTCCATGAGAAAACTTACCCTGTGTTGATACTTAAGACTTTTCACTTTAACTGGAATTTTATACTATAACTTTGTGAATTGCTCTGACATTTTCAGGTTTCCCAGAGCTATTCAAAACAGGATTGTTGGGTTTTCTCTTTCTACCAGATAATGGCTTGGGGAATACCTGGGGTTACATTCCTACATGGCTGTGGGTAAATCCCACATAAATAGGACGGATAATGGGTTAATGGCTTTCCTAAGTGTGGCCAAAATGTGAATGACATGGCTGGGTTACAGTTCTGTTGCTGGAGGGAAGAAAGACAGGGTCTGGACAGCAGGGAAAGGAGGAGATTTGGAGCAAGTGGGAGGAAGAGAGTGGGATGGGTTGAGAAGGTGCTGTGGTTTTCTAAAGGAAAGACCTTTAAAAAAATGGTGGAGAGCTTGACCTTAATGTTGTATTTTTAAACATGTACATGATTGCAGTTGCTCAGAGTACAGCAGGGTTTATTTTGGTACAGAGTATGTGTAGGATGAAGGCAGTTCCTCCCAGCTGAATACCTTGGTGGGATGGGATCTCCATGGCTTGCAGGGAGGATACAGGCTTGAGTAATCCACTTCAGAAACATAAAGAATTGGTTTTATTAGATGTATGTTTTGAATAGATCATCTTAATGGATCAGAGTCACTTTGCCCTTTTTTGGCAGCTAGCAAGGCCAATTCTGCAATTTTTACGAGCTGGTGAATCAAGTTGCTCAATGTACTGCTTTTCCATCACTGAATTGCAAGAAGGAAGCAGTATGGGAATTCGAATAGCTGGTAGATTGGATTTGTTCAAAGCATAAGATGTGCTCTATGTAAGGATTATACTTGTCCAGATGTTGAAGAGGTACTACCAGATGTTTCATGTAACTTCAGGTCTGTTTGGTCTGATACCGTGGTGTGTTCTAGAGCAAGATTTTTGAGGGGCGAAAAGCTGGAAGGATATTTAAGTAGGTGTAGTTCATGCCAAATTAATCTTTATTTTTGGAATAGAGAAATGTGTTTATCCTCATCTCCCTGATGTTCAATGAGATGGTTCTTAGAGTACTGCATGAAGAATGAATTAGTGGAGAAGTTGGATTTTGAGGTTGGAGCAGAATCAGGTAAACTCCCAGAAATAATTGCAACTGGGTTCAGGTTTTTAATCCCTCAGATCTCCTGAGGGATTGTTTTGGGTGTCTGTGGAGTTAATAACTGTGTTAAGGAGACCTTGGAGGATGATTGTTAAAAAATTTGCTGAACCAGACTAACAAAGTAAGAAGTTGTGGAAAGTGAGGAGTATTTTACAGGAGGATCTAGAAGATTGAGTAGGAATGGTATGAAAAGCAGCCAAAGGCAGGATTTTTGGTCTTGAGAAGTCTTTGAACGACTGAGGTGACACAACTGTGCAGGAGACTTATGTCAATCTGCAGCACCAGTCAGGGCTGTGGTAATTCTCCCTCTTGCTAGAAACAACTGAGCTGGAGAGGAGTGTATTGTTTTGTCTATCGGGATAGACTGGAATAAGTGAGAGAAGAATGCCCAGAAATGGAAATATGATATCTTAAGGGGAAATGAAAACCCCTTTATGAGTCTAGCTTGGAAAAGGCCTGGTAAATGAAGGTGGGTCTCCTTCAGCATTGAAGCAGACAAAGGATTTAGGTGAGTATAGTAGCACTTTTTTCCCCCACCAGAAACGAAATCTGCCCGCAGGAAGTACTTCCTGCAATCCCAGGAATTGTTCTGGGCAATTCATCAGCGCCTGACAGTTTTCAGGGCTCAAATTACAGGAGAGGAACAAAGCCCATGCAGCTCCTGGTTCCTGCATTTAGGATGTGCTTTTCATTACAGAGTGTGCTCTGTATCCACTCTCGCCCTGTATCTGGTGTGATTTTTGTAGAAAGGAGCTTTTAAGTTTAGGGGCAATAATGATGCAAGAACAGACTGGAATAGATTTACATAGAATATCAGAGGACAGTCTGTAGTCATCAGGGAAATGAATTCTGGAAGAGTTTTGCAGCAGAAGTAACGGAACAAAAGACAAGCTGGTTTTGAGACAGAGCTTATTTGTTTTCTTTGCAAAGACAGACCAGTGCACAATAACATGTGCAAGAATTAAAAGTACTTCCTGACTCTCTTGGGCATAATTGTCCATCTACTGATAACCAGAGATGTTTAATCCTTTTTTCTTTTTCTTTCTTATTTGACTTGGCCACCCAGAATCCATGAAGGTAGGTGACAACTCGAATAAAGTAAAATATATAAACTTTGGACATCTGACTCCTCAACCTTTTGTTCTCCTTATTTTTTTGTCTTGTTCTTTTCTCTTTTTTTGTCCAATTAGAATTTTTCTCTGAGCTGTGACGTGTCCTGTTTATGTACCACCTACATGAGTAATTTAAAAGCAATTTCATTGCTGCCTTTTCTTTTTCTTCTTCTTCGTCCTTCCTCATCTTAAAGCAATTCTTTATAATTTATTGGATAAAACTTGCCAGGAGCTAGTAGAACCACATGACAGCCTGATAATTTTCCAGCAACAAATAAAGAAAGGCAGCAGCTGCGTTTTTCCTATTTTTCCCTTCCTCCCTCCAAGTTAATGTTTTCATTTAGAAAACAAGAGGGTTGAAAATCAGCAAAAAGTTCCCATGGCCCCATAAAGCAGTTTTCTCCATGTCCCAAATCCGGAATGATTAATGCAGTCCTTTGGTACTAGCAAGGATGAATTTTGTTTTATATGGGAATTTTCCCTGTGGATTTTGTAGAAGGAAAGGGGTGGAAGATGTCATGATGAATGCGTATTGAGGAAATGGAGCTCCAGGCAGGGATCGCTGGGAGTGAAGACGAAGTGGCAGGATAGCAGAGCCTGCATCCAAGGCCAAACTAGAGCATCAGGATGAGGATGAGAGGCTGGTGAGGAAGAAAAATCAGGGTGTGGCTCCATGGTCTGCTTAAATCAGTGTGTGATCTGTTGCTGTGAGGCAACAGTACACCCTCTCCTCCTTCCTCACCTATGCCTGGCCCTGGTGGTCCTGCAGCCCCTGGAGAACTGAGAACAGCTGGAGGGAAGAGGATAAGGAGCAGGGCTGTGAACTGGGGGCCAGGAAATGGGTGAGGAGCAGGGGACACTTGGAGACAGGGTAGTTGTCCTTGGTAGGATGGGAATGGGGCTGGAAGCTGGTGTCTGCTGGTGCTTTTTAAAAGGAAGAGTCTTGCCTCTGCATTCTTCTTCCAGCTGGGCACCTATGATGCTGCCCCAGGCAACCTGGAGTTGTGACTGGAGAGCTCTGTGGGTGACAGGCAGGGGAATGAGAGCCCAGGTAGTAGTGATGGTCTGCTCAATCCTGCTGTGAGGAGAAGGTGCCCTCTTAAGTGTCTAATGCTGCTGCAAACACCACATGCAATAATCAGTCTCCAATCCAGGGAAGCCATGGCTACTGTCTCCCTGAAAGTGCTCAAGGGCAGATTAGACAGGGCTTGGAGCAACCTGCTTCTAGTGGAAAGTGTCCCTGTCCATGGCAGAGGGTGGAATGAGATGAGCTTCAAGGTCCCATTCAACTCAGACTGTTCTCTGATCTGTGTGCAGGACTCTGATTGTGTTGGCATCACAGGAAAGAGATGTGTTGCATGACAGGAGTGTTGTGATGGAGGGACACAGGCTCTCTGGGAAGGACAGGCCAGGAAGACAAGAAATTGGGGTGCAAGGTGAGAAGAAAAAGGCAGAGCTGGGAGGTTGCAAGATTATCATCACAGATGGGCGGGAATCAACCCTGTAGGGTGAAGGAAAGAGCAGAGGTCTTTAGTGTCACCACTTTTAAGAAAAGAGACAGAATGTGTGAATGTGTCCCCTGTAGCATATGGGGTCACACTGGTGACTTGAAATTGTGGATGTGAAAACTGATTTAATCCACTATGTGATCATTTTAGCAAGTGGGAGTTCAGATTTCTAGTTGGAACCAAGTGCCCACCCAGCCTTTCTCCTCATGCTCTTTCCCTATTCCATCATGGAGTCCTTCCCATGGGAGACAGTCTGTCATGAACAACTTCATCATGAGTCCTTTCCACAGGCTGCAGTTCTTCAGGATCTGCTCTAGGATGAATCTTTTCCGTGGGGTGCACACGGAACAGGCTGGAAGAGCATAGGTCTCCCATGGAGTCACAGGTCCTGCCAGAAAACCTATTCCAGCAAGGGCTCCCTCCATGGGTTGTGGTGTCCTTCAGGGCACATCCACTGTGGATCAGAGGTGGACAACCTGCATCACCATGGATTCATGATGGTATGCAGGGGAACCTGCTCTGGCATCTGGGCTGCTTCTCTCACATCTTCTCACTCCTCTTTCTCAGCTGCTGCGCAGCATCTTTTACCTTTTCATAATCTGTTATCCCAGAGGTGCCACTCTCAAGTGACAGGTCCAGTGACAGGTCCATCACAGAGTTCTCTCTGACATGGGGGCAGCTTTTGGTGTCTTCTCACAGAGGGCATCCCTGCAGCCCCTCCCAACCAAAACCTTGCCACATAAACCTGGTACAGTGGGTCAAAAGAAAAGATGTGGAAACTGGAATTCTTCAAATTACAGCTGAGATCATAAAAGAGCTACAGATTTCACAAGTTTAGAAGTAAGCTGATTTGATGCAGTGTTGTCTAAGATCTGTGATACTAGTGGATTTTTTCATTGCAATTCCACTTTGTTTCTCCAAGCTGTCAAGTTTTTAGATTTACCCTGATGCTTTAAACCAGGCATTTTTCGATATACATAAATGCATTTTGTATTTATTTAACAGCCTTAGTTTCCAGAGATAAGTTTTTACTGGAGTGCCTTACTGAAGCTTATGCATCCTGGTGTGTTGGGATGATTGAGATGTGTGTGTAGGAGTTGGTCTTGGTGCCGGTCTGAGGAGGACACTGGATTTGGCAGTGTTGAAGTGTTAGTGAGATTAAAGGATACAAATACAAAAGGTCGATAGGAGGAGGTGGGATGCAACAATGAGGCTTAGGATGAATTTACATGAGGGGGAAGTGAGCTGAAGGTAGAAGAGAGATTGTATGGGAGAAGTTTGGGATCAAAGGGTGTCTTGTGATTATGACAATTTGGCTGAAGGTCAGGCAGGCTCCCTCAGTGGCATTGGGTGCTTAGGCTGACAAACTAGACAACTAAAGTCTAAGGAAATAACAATAGCTGTTGTGCTTGGATATGTTTAATTAGGATAAAATCTCTACATTATGCTTCTGGGTTTTTCTTCTTCAAATGAATAATCTTGAGTGTGTTGAAGGGGTATTTTTCAGCCCTGAGTTGAACATGCTAATGCAGTGATGTGTGTTCATTTATAGAGAACCTGGACAGGAGTACAGTTCAGTTATCACAGTGACAGCAGATTCTGTTCTGTGCCTTCTGCTTCTCACATTGGTAAAACGCTGTATAGCAGTGTTGTAACTGGATGGTTGAAAAAAGCCCTCCAAGCATCTGGAGCTTGACTGTAGTGTGGCAAACAAACAGCCATCCTAGAGGGATGCAGGAAAGGGGGAGCACAGGGGGCAGAGATAAGGGTGTGCCAGCTGTGTTCCGAGAGCCAGTGCCTCGCACCACTACAGTCAAAAGCATCCCTGCTTAGGGATATAGGTTGCTGCCATTGACCCCAGCCAGGCAGTAAGAGAGAGCTACTGAAAAGTTAAAGGTTAACTTTAAGTAGTAATTGGTCACTATTTTTTTTATAGCAAGAGGATCCTGGTAATCTCTGTTTGTGATCCCTTGGCTGCCCCTGAAACTCTGCCTGAAGCAGAAAAATTATAGTTTGCAAAAGGCTGGATTTGGGCAGAATTGGGGCTTTAGGGCACCACTGGTAGGGGATTTTTGGTCTGAATATGTTAGGGGTAAGCATTCTTTAAAACATTAACAGTCTGCAAATACAATTTCTGTTCCCCTATGACTGTTTAAGTCCTTAGTAAATTTTTTTTTTTTTAGAGATAATTTGGCTTGTGAATCTTTTTCCTAGCTCTGGTTCCATGCCATAGGGTTGTTGCCTAAGTGTTTTTAACTGAAGCTCCATGATGATCATGTCAATGTAGAACCTTGTAGTCTGGGGGCAGCTCTTAAGTAGATATGGACTTCATCACCATCACTTAAATCTCAAACAGCAAAGAGAATAAAACTGCTGGAATGTTTCTTTGTTCATGCCAGTTCCCCTCCCACAGGCATAAATGCCCTGATTTGCAAACACCTGTGTGGCTGAAAGGTTGGGTTTAACAGATAAACTTTTTTTGAGCAGTATATTTTTTCAATCTGCACTGTATCTCAGTAAATATTTAATTTTTTTTTCCCTTTTGAAGAAGTTAATAAGTAAAGAGGGAATCAACTCAAGTATTCAAAAATGGCTGAGCTTCTGAGCATTTGTCTGTGTGTGAATGTGACTTGTGGAAGAAAAGCCCAAATGAAATGTGGCAGGCAAACTAGAATTAAAGAAAATTTGTAATAAATAATTCTTGATTAAAGCGTAGGCTGTGGGAGTATATGAGAAACACAGACATTACACAACTCAATCCTGTCCTAGTAACGTTTTAGAAATAACTGACTAATGAATGTCTCAAATTGCTGCCAGACTTCTTTGAAAAGTCATGGAAAACTAGGAGAGAGATAAAATTGACATCTGGAACCAAATTATAATTTCTCATATGAAGCAGAAGAGTTGCAAAAGGAGGAACCACTCAGTGTCCAAGACTAAGTGTTTGGTGGGGAGCCCAACTTGGCCACACATTGGCTCCTGACAAGTGCAGCAGCTCCTGGTGCAAAAGGGATGAGCAGAGCCTCCTGTAACCCTCCTGGGCAGGATGTCTTGCCTCATATCTTCTGCAGGTGTTGAGAAAAGGATGAGTGTGAGCAGGAAGATGCCAGTTATGTTTTTTTTCTCTTGCCGGAACCTTCCTCAGCTCTAGTATGTTCCTTGCTTGGTTCATTTTATTACCCTCAGCCCTACATGTTCTTTTTGCAGCCAGCCATCCTGGTCAGCCCTTATCTGCAACATGTTGAATTACTAGATTATGATCATCAGTCTTTGCTGTTTAACTTTCTCAGATACTCTGAGGTTATTTTGAAGAGCACAGATGCCAGCAGAACTTGTTGAGGGACCTTGTTCTGTCAAAAGAGGACTGCTTATTCTTTTCTTCTAACCACTTATGCAAGCAAACTCCTCTTAATGTGGTGGTACCTTAGTTTCCTCAAAATCCTGTAGTGAAGGATGTTGCAAAGCTGTTTGGAAAATCCAGGAAAAACACATTGCAGCTCAGATCTTCCTTGCCCATGTGGTGTTGACTCCTCTGGAAAGCCTACATTGTTCCGTATGGCCAGGGAGGGAGAAGCTGCATTGACTTCTCCCAAGTCTGGAAGTAATGCTGCTTAAGGATGAGAGTTTCCTGATTCTTACACATTTATCTTTGTGTCTCATCTCTGTTCTTTGTCTATTTACTGCCCAGTGTCTTGACTCTTCCACACGACAGTCTGAATTTGGAGGCTTGAGCTGGTTTATTGTCCCCCCTGTGGTGTGTGGTGTCAGTGTGGGAATCCTTCCAGCTCCTTCCATAGTGTCTGGATGAGCAATTAATTAATTTAGCCTTATCCTCACTGAGTTTTGCTTTTTATTTCTGTATCATGTGTCCACACTTTCTGGCAGGCTTTCGGCCAGGCCTAAAGTAGATAACCACAATTTTGGTGCCTCTTGCTCACAGTCCCCAAACTTTTCTGCTGTATGTTAACAGGGTTTTGGTCCCTGTGGAGCCTTTCACATGAAACAGGAGGTGCTGGGAGCTAGCTGCTCCTCTGACATCCTCTGGGCAGCAGTGCCCAGGTGTGGAGCTCATCAAATACTGAACTCCTGAGAGCTTCCTCTGTTCCTAAAAAAGGCCAATAGCTATCTAGTTCTGAAAATTGACAACTTTATAAACGATTGAAAAACTGAGTCTGCTTCCATGAATACCATATTTTAAAACTTGGGAAGTTCCAAAAGTCCCTTTTCGGCTTCTGGCTTGAGAAGGTATCAGAACTCCGGTGGCTGGGCTGGGCCCCAGCGACTCCTGGGCAGGGATGGGAGGCCAAAAGAAACCCCTGCAGTCGAAGCAAAACCAGATCACAACTACTAAAATCTCATTAACTCCAAACCTTACCTCTGGCCCACACCAGACCGGGATTCCCCTGGGCTTCGGGCTGGGACAGGCCCCCCCCCCCCCTCCCGCAGCCCCTCCAACGACTAACAAAAAAAAACCAAAACCAAAAAAAAACCCCAAACCCCAACACAACTACAATCCCTCACCATACCCACCAATGCCTGCTGGCCTGAATAAAATATTAACCCTTCCAATACACAAATAAAACCTGCAAAACACAATTCTTCCCTTGGGTGAGAGAAAAACACAGAATAACAACATAAAAATACCAAAATCAATGAAAAAAAGAATTTAAGTTTCAGATAAAAAAAAAAAGAAAAGAAAAAATGTCCTAGTATTGAAACTGAAAGTTCTTTTAATAATACCATAGAAATGAACTATAGTAAACTACAGTATTTCCTTTAATTCATAAGAAAAAACAAGTATGGGGGGACAGAAAGTTCAAACTGTAGACCTGAGCAAAAACAACAGATGTTAAAAAAATAGTGATGCTCTGAAGAGCTTAAATAAAGAAACAGAAATGAAAATGAAAAAAACTCTGTGTCTCAAAAAAAGAGAAAAAGACCTCTATTCTCAAAAATAAAAATTATTACAAAAATCAATAAAAAAAAACAACTCATCCTTAAAAAATAACACCCCATAAATTAACATAACCCATTCACTCAACTATAAAAATGAGAAAAATTTCACAATAACAAAAATTTTCCTAAACCAAACAACTGTTTATAAAAATACAAAACCACCAAAAAAACTATGTTCTTATAAAAATTTCTCCATAATGTTACAAAAAAAGCACTATTGTAGAAATAATAACTGATTTAAAATCCCAAATTTTATTCTATGTTGTCAAGTAAAAAAAAAAAGCAAAAATAAAAAAGTTCTGAAAAATTCATTCTAATTTTTTTCTTTTTGTATTTTTTTAATTTTATTAATAAAACCTTCTTCATAATCTTAAAATTTAAACCTGTCCTTACCCTCCTTCTAAAAAAAAATAATAATAAATAAGTACACTAGTGAGTTTAACTAACTTTAAACCCACCACGAGTAGGTTTGGCATATTTCAGATCCAGCACAAGAACACACAGAGTGGTGAAAATTCAGGTTTTCAACATGTGCTGGTTGATTTTGGGAGCAGTGGGTATGACGTGGGGGAGGAAGAGGTGAGCCTCAAACGGACTTAAAATCGAAACTAAAATGGCTTTGACAAGGCAGGATCTGGAGAGAATGTTTCTCGCAGAGTTACTAGGGCAAAGGTGGTTTCAGCTTGTGGTTGTGCTGACTCTGCCTTACATGCTAGTTGAGATCACAGCAAGCAGAGTCACGTTTTAACAATGCCAGGGAGATAAAATTTTCCATTGCAGATCTCAAGCCAGTTAGAAAAAAAAGTTAACCACAATAAAACTGCTTTTACTTATTACTCACTGCTCTTATTTACTACAAATTTATTGCTTATTACTTACTTCTTGTAGCTCTTACTTGGGGATTTTAGAGTGCATTGGAGAACTAAAGGTCCTGCTCAGCTCCTTGCAGAAACATCCTGGGGACTTTTCTATTTCTCATTTTCCCATTCCCATGGCCCATTTGCACTGTTTTCCTTTGCTGAAGTTAGGGGACTTCTGCAGAATTTGAAAAAATGCTGTTGAGTTTCCTTTAATTCCCTGTCAGTGTGTACATGGGGGTCCTACCACGTGGTTTTTACTCTCATTTCTCTCCTTCCTGGAGAAACAGTTTATCTTCTAAAGTTGCAACATTTCTCGGTGTCTGAAGCTTTTCATGTATTTGACAATTTCTGCTGTTTTCACTATTGAGTGCCTAATTTTTTATTCCCTTCCACCTCATGAACCTTTCAGGTTTGTAATAGCTTTGCATTTTGTTGTAAGTAATGCTTTCTCTTACCTGCAGGGATTTTTACAGTTCTCTGATGGATGTTATGTATCAGAGCATCAGAGGTGCTTCATGAAATAGCAGTGATACAGAAAAAGGACTTGGTTATTAATGTTATTTTATTTTTGTCAGATTTAGGGGCTTCTGTCCCATGTTTCTGCCCTGGTTGCCAGCAGCAAAGTCCACAGAAATTATTTGGTTATATTACTTGATTTGATAATCCATAATTAGCTCTGTGCTGTTATTCATTCTTAAGTTAGAAGAGTGATTTTTGCATGGGATTGTAAATGTTGGAAGAGAGTTTTTGCTCCTGGAGGGCTCAGAGTGTGTTGGGATCTGCTCCAGCTCTACCCCTGCTCAGGCATCCAGTAATGTGCATCCTGCAGAGCATGAATAGCTGCTCCTGAGCTGTGAAGAGATACAGAGTTGAGAGACCTCTGAAAGGGAGCAGCTGTTGAAAATGGGATGATACATTCACATAAAAACTTTACATGTCAAGTAAATGATGCTTCTTACATAGAGGTTTTGATAGTAAGTATGTGTATAAAAATGGATTTCATTAAGGATGAAACAAGGAAATATCCTTTGCATTATTTCTAGTCATCAGGAAGTTGTAAGGGAAACAAATAGTTTGTGGTCTTGGAAAGTTTAAATTTCATCTGATGCAAAGAAATTTTGTAGGAGACAGCAGTGGTTTTGATGGGGAAGCCAAACACTGCCTTCAGCAGCAGGTGTTTGGAGTCAGGCTGTAATTTTCCTTCTTTCTTGTGATGGTTTGGTATGGGGTGGGTGCTTGTTGAAAAAGTGCTCTCTTCAAGTCAGGAAATGAAAGTGCTGAGCGTTCAGAACGTCATGTGAACTAAGAGGCGAAAGAGTTTGCTTTCCTTTTTTAAGGAGAAAAAAAGGAAATAAACCATAGAAGATGTGGTTTAAATATGGAACTTTTATTTAGAATGGTTAACTGTGGAAGATGCTGGGAAAAGATAAGGAGGAGGCTGGTTAAAGAGCTTTGTGGAGTTGATGCTGTGGCTAGAGGAATATGTCTGTGCTTGCTTTAAAGCTGGAAATTTTCTAGGGTGAATTTGGGGGGGAAAAAAAACCCAAGGAGAGAATAACTAACGAACCTTTCTTCCACCAGACCTGTCAAGTGTGCCAGATGATGCTGCCCAACCAGTGCAGTTACTGTGCCCACCAGAGGATCCACGCTCACAAGTCCCCATACTGCTGCCCAGAGTGTGGGGCCGTGTGCCGCTCCGCCTACTTCCAGACCCATGTCAAGGAGAACTGCCTGCACTACTCCCGCAAAGTTGGCTTCAGGTGTGTGCAGCTCAGGCTCCCTGGGAAGCTGGGATTTGCACCTGTGTAACTTGGTTGTGCTTGTGAGCCTGTCCTGGCTATGCTTCCTCCCAGTTTGTTTTGTGTGCCTTCTCACTGGCAGAGCAGGAGACACACACACGCATGAAAAAGGTCCTTGACTTAGGATAAACCCAGCCTAGCAAAACCCAAAACATCAGTGCCCAAAACACAGCACAGTCACAGCTACTGAGAAAAAATTAACTGTCCCATCTGAAACCAGGACACCCATCCCTGGAAGTGTTCAAGGCCAGGTTGAGCAGGGCTTGGAGCAGCCTGGTATAATGGAAGGTGTCACTGCCGATGACAGGGAGTGGATGGTATGAGTTCTAAAGTCCCTTTCAACTGCAAACATTCTGTGAATGTGAACTGTGTCTTACAGCAGAAATGAAAGTGGATGTAGCTGGAGCTTGGCATGGTTTTCTGCATGACAAAACACATTTGAAATGGGAAATAATTACTAACTGGATTTAAGGGAGGTTTCTGAGAGCAGACATTATTTTGTGGCGTTTGAGCTGAAAAGCTCTTGTATTGAATTCATGTTGCAGCTGGATATCTCAGGATAGATACTTAATAGCAAAAAGATTGCAGATTGTAATTCTGTAAATCTCCTTAAGGCTTGAATTTATATTTATGTCAGTTGTAACGGGGTGAGGATATCTGCCTTTATGATAAGGACATAGATTATTTCCTTCTATGCCCTTGCAACTCTGCAAACATTTCTCATGAGCTGAGACAGGTGGAGAAGGCTCCCAAGGTTCTGGATGTGGTACAGTATCTTCTCCACCTAAACTGCTTGCTCTAATAAGACATTACTTTTCCCTACAAGCCTTCTCTCCTTGGCATGTAATCTAAATCACCCACGATGCAGCACAGCACTTAACACATGATGATTTGCTTGGGAGATGAGTCTTTTGAGTTTCCTTAAAGTTCTGTTTTATCTCTTGGTTGCCATTAAATACTCAGAGATTTCAGACAAACAGGGCAATTTCTGCTCGTGGAGATGTTCTTTTAAGATGTCTGCAAATTCAGGAGGCTCTGCTGTGTGGTTTGGTCTGAATCACACTGAGGTTTTCAAGAGCTTTTTCTTTAAACCATGAAGACAAGAGGCGCATAACAAACTGATTCTGAGTTTAATTATATACAGATAAAGGTTTTCTAATGTGGGATCTGATTTGAGGAGACCCAGCCCACAACAAAGAATTAATTCTATGACATATTAAATGGCTGTGACACTGGGGCTGTTTGAAAATGACTTAATCTAAGAAGGAGGAAAGCTAGAGGAAAAAAAAGTTTTCCATGAGATGAAAAAATGGGAATGGAGGAGATGTCAGAAAATTAACTTGGGTTTGGTGCATTTCTTGGGACTTCAGTGGCACCTGGGAATCCAGCAATGAGAGCTTCCATCTGTATGCAGATGTCATTAGCAGATACCTACTCTCTGTACCAGGGACATAAATGAAGATCTAAACAGAGGCAAAGCTTCACAAATTATACTTATGGATTTTTTAGCTTTATCCAGCTTCTCTAAAAGCTGAATTTCTTTATTTCCCCTCTTAATTCACATCTACTGAAGCTTATCTGTGAAAACGGAGTCCACTAGACAGGTCAACGTCTGCTGTGCCACCCTTGTTATCCTGCCTGTCTCTGCTACTGGGTTGATGTCACTGACATTGCTAAAAACAGAAGAGATAAATTTTGGTTGCAGAACCATATCTAGATAACCTCTGGCATCTGTCCTGTAGTCACAGAGTGACTTCATTCTTTTCTTTCACATTTCTTACTTGCAGAGCTGAAAAGTTGAAGAATTCTTTAAATCCCTCCAAGGATCAGCTTGACTTTCTCTGCTTCTCTTTATGTCTCTGTTTGTCTTGAAATTTTGGAGCACAGGTGTGGTTTTGGTTTTGTGATGAGTCCTTACTCTGTCTCCTTTTCTGCTCATACCCCTATGCTTTCAATTAAATTCGGGGTATGGTTGTTTTATTTGGAGTTGAGTCATAGCTAGTGTTTGCCCTGAAAATGAGAATGGTCTTCTACTGTTAAAAATGAAACTCAACAAGATTATCCTCAATGCTTCTTTCTTCTTGGCTCCAAGTGTCACCTTCCTCACTTTTTCAAGCCCATTTCAGCTGTCCCCACCAATTTGGGACTAATTTTTCTACTTGGTACCCATTTGGAGAGTCGAGGAGCTGTAAAGGTGATGGTGTAGGAAGCGTTCCAAGGTTTAAGACAATATCTTGCAGCTTTTATCTCCTCTCACAGGATGCTTTCCAAGACTTCTAGCCCTTGCCCTCCTCCTTGCCCTAAGGGATCCAACAGTGCTGGGGATGATAGCAGTATTCGCAATTTGCCAGAATTACATGGCAAACCCCTTGACATCCTCCATCCACTTTGCTCATCTAATTAATCTGTCAGACCTTGTCCTTCTGGCACTGGGATTCTTAATTACAATGTAGCTGTTGTTTAGACCTCCATTTCCTGTAAAGTAAATTAACCTGCCATCCTTTGACCCTAAGTGCTTGTTTCATTCCTCATTCCCAGTGAAGTACTTCCCAAAATCAAGTGTCAGGGACAACCATCTCTTTTTAGTTCAGGGAGTATTTGTGGAGAAAGCCCTTTGGATATTCCTGGATGTTCCAGCCTTTCCTTAGTGCCAGGATTAGTATTTGTTCTTCTATTTAAACTTGGGGAATTTATTCTTCCATGAAAATGCGATTCCTGATGTTTCTGTACTAGAAAGTCTCTCTCCCCCTGTATCATGTGGTTGAGGATCAGGCTTGAAGGCAAGAACTGCCCCAGCAGAATGTCTTTATGCTTACACAAAGGTGACACCAGGTTCTGTCACTGCTTCCTTCTTTCTTTTCTTTAAGAAAACAGGAACTCTCTGTTTTCTTAGAAGTTGAGGGGAGAGAGTTTGGCTCCTTCAGGCTGGCTTCTGTCTGAAGTGCAACTTCAAAGCCTAGGTTTGTTTCCTAAATGCTGTTGGGAGGCTGGTTGGAAGGGAAGGATATTCCAGCAGCTTATTTGTTTTCGATACAGGCTTGGAGTTGTTCCTGTGCATGATAGCTGGGGTTCATCTGTGCCAGCAGTGCTGTGGCTGCACTGAGCACACGGCCAGAACAGCTCTGTGGGCAGACACAGACCTCAGAGAAAGGAGGGAAATTAAGGGAAAATCTGTTTATAGGATGAGGAGGTAATCCCTTGTGCATCTCTCACGTCCCACAAATAAAATGGCCCATGCTTTACTAGGCTGGACTCCCCTGCTCTAACATCTGTACATGCAGTGCTAGCTTAAGCAGAGTTCCACTGGTGTCATTTTGATGGAATGACAGGAATTGTCTTTTGAGAGAGGCTGTTCTGGTCCCAGATCAGCAGAAGTGCACCTGTGGGATGGCAAACACTGTGGCTGGTGTGCTCAAGGCAGGTGAGGACAGATGTCTGCATCTTGTATCATCCCCTTGTAAATCAGAGTGTGGCATCTCTCAGAGCACAGCAGGAAGATCTGGGGAGGAGTGTTAAATGAAGTAAGGCTGCTGATTCTTGCCACATTGTGGGAATATTAGGCGAGACTCGTCACAGGTGTATGTCTGGAGGAGAGGCAGGCTGGGAACAGCTGGGTGGCCCTGCACTCCTCTTGACCTTGTTTTCAGCTGCTGAGAAGAATCCTTTTCTGCTTCTCCCTCTCTCTTCCCCGAGCACCCAAATAGCCCTTCCAGACATGCACTTTCTAGGCAGCACCTGTATCTTAATGATTTTAATGAGCTTTATCAGTTCTTTGAGTGTTTCTGTTGCTGTTTTCAGTATCTTTGCTGTTGCTCTTGTGATTTTCTGGAGTGAGGGGCAGTTTCTCTCAGTGGAATAGCAGTTGCTGAAGATTTCTGACTGGATATTCTTTCTCTTTTTATTTGTACTGGGGACTAACTGATATTTCTGCTACTTTTTGCCGCACAGAGATCTCATCAGGTACTTTTACTTTAGTCTTTCACTTGTGCCTGTGCTGGAATTAGCTTTCACAGGTACAGGGCTGGCATTCTATTGAACCACATCTTTATTCTTTTTTCAGTTGTTTTAGTCTCTGAAGATTTCTTTTATAGATCTTGTTTGCTTGTTGCTAACATTTAGCTGTGATTTCCGCCCAGAATTCCTGTGTCATATTCCTCTTTGACTCTTCCACATTAATACAGAAGAGATTGAACTTCTTGAATCAAGGACTCACCACAGTCTGGTCCTTCCATCTGTGGCATTCCACAGGTGTCATGGAAGTGGTGCTGTGGCTGTAACTCTGCTCTTTGTCATGCCTCCCCCAGGTGCATCCATTGTGGAGTTGTCTTCATGACCCTCGCCATGCTCAAAGTGCACATCCACGAGAAACACTGCGAAGTCTTCCACAAGTGTTCTTTTTGCCCAAAGGCCTTCAAGTCTGCTGACAGCACCCTGGCTCATGTGGCCAGCCAGCACCCAGCAGAGCCTCACAAGACTACTCAGTAAGTGTTTTGGTTTTATCTCTTCTCCTTTACTGGTTGCTCCAGGATTCCCCCCCACCCCCTTCCCTCACAGTTTTTTTCTGGTTTTGGTTTCTGTCCTTGTATAAGATGATCTGCTGCTTTGTCTGCCAGCAGGGGTCTGTTCCAAACCAGAGCATGCCTTGGTACAAACAGTCTCCTGGGTAGGAGGAGAGGACTTTGGTCAGGCAAGAGCTAAACATCCATAAAAGGAACTTAATTGTCACCTCTTTGTCCAGCAGGACCTTCAGTGGCACCTCTTGGTAGATGTCTCCAGGGAAACTGCTGCATCTGGCACTCAAAGGGAAGAGAAGAGTTATCCCAGGCAGTGTTGCCCCTAAAAATCACTAGAGAGAAGCTTCCTGATTTTTCTGCTCTGTAGCTTTTTCCTCCAAGGCTTGAGCTAATGCCAAAAATCTGTGCTTTATGGGAGGAACTATGGAAAGGTGGGATTGAAAGCAGTGTGTAGCTGGCTGGTATGCTTTTTGTTTGCTCCCATCTGTCTATGCTCACACACACAGAGTTATACATATGCATAGAAGTAAACTTATTTTTAGCAAGCTGTGGTAAGTGCCTGAGGCATTTTGATGTTCTTCCCAGTTGAGTTACTGATTCAGTTGCCCACGTGGGTGTGTGTTGACAATACATGGAAAGCACAGCCTCCTCAGAAGTCCATCCCTTTCTTGAGTTGCTGAGATAACTTTACATTGTCTTCTTTAGGCAGAGAGACTGAATTTACTGTCTTTAATTATTTAAGGGTGATCTACAAATGCTCTTGCGAGATGGTCTTTAACAAGAAGAAGCTGCTCCAAGACCACTTCCAGCAGAACACCAGCAAGTTGTTGGTGGGAGTGTTTAAGTGCCCGCAATGTCAGCTGGTGTATATGCAGAAGCAGCAGCTAATGCAGCATGTTAAGGTTGGTAACTCTCTCCCTTACTGGTGCAAGATCTTATTTTTTACTTCACAAAAAATTTGCATCAACCATGGTAGGCAAGTGGTTCAAGAAGTAGAAGATCTTTGAGGAATATCTCAGTGGAAAATATAGACTACAGTGATTTACAGGATCTGGAAATGTTACTGGAGTGGTTTGTATTAGTTGGTCTTAATGCAGGCAGTTCCTCTCATCTAGATGCATTTTAGTTGTATGACAAAAACTTGTTTTTACAGGTAAATCTAAAAGGAGTTTTAAAATCTTCTGTTTTCATAGAACCACAGAATGCCAGAGTGGTTCAGGTCGGAAGGGACCTTAAAGCCCATCTCATTCTACCCCCTGCAGGGACACCTTCCACCATCCCAGGTTGCTCTGGACGCTTGATGGCTCCAATGTGGCTTTGAATGCTTCCAGGGATGGGGAATCCCCAGCCTCCTAAACTCAAAGAAAGTAATTAAATCCATGTGGCAGCTTTTTCTTTGGTTGGAAGACAGGAACAGTTTTTCTCTGCCCACAGTGTTACTGAATTTATAGTGAGAACTGAATCTACTGTTTTGAGTTCTCACCTGGAGGGCTTTGGCCCTTTTACAGCTGCCTCAGAGGGAGGTTATGTGGCATTTAACAGCCTGATTCTCTGCTGCAAGAGGGGCCTGAGAGAGGCAGAAGTGATTGCCCTGGAGGTACCAGCCTTACAGGTCTGATTATCCCATGAATGTAAAAGGGCTGCATTTTTCTGTTATCTTACTCGGGGATGTTTTTATGTTCAGTGTCTAACAACACTGCACGAAAATTCTCTCAGAAGATTTCTCAGTGGCATTCTGAAGAACTTGCAGTCTTCTTTCGCTTTGAAAAGGAGGGAAAAAAAGGACTTTTTTTTTTTTAGTCAGTGACTTTATTTTGTTTATACAAACACTGAGAAAGCCCGAAGATTTGTTAGGTCATTCCTGAAAGCAAAATTCATTCAAAACTCCTACTTTGTTCTCTCCCCCATGTCTTTAACTTGCAAATCTGGAAGTGCTTTTCATGCAGTAATGAATTACAGTTTGAAACCCTCCTAGGGAAGGGTGAAGTAGATGATTGCTAATCTTGGTGCATTATAGCTAGGAAAATAGAGTTGAGATTGAGGCTAGGACCTTCAAAGAGGTGTTCATCCCCATGCTAAAAAACTGGAGCTGAGATACTCACCTTGTGCTTCATTGTCAGATCTCACCCCAGGGGCCTGCCTGCAGCAGTTTGTGCATCAACACCTTGAGATCTTCACCACAACACCTTGTCTTTTAACCTCTGAAGTAATTGAAGGCTTCTTGGCTGTGGCAGGGTAGTAATTGCACTCTCCCATCTCCTCTGAGATCACCTTCATGCAGTAGAGTTTTTAGGAAGTGGTATCTAGTGTGTGCCTCCTCATCTTCCTCAGGTTTAGAGTGTTGCAGAGCAGGAATTAGCTCTGCTTCCTGGTACTGATTCTGCAAATAAATCACTTCATTTTTCCATGCTCTTCATTTGTTTTACCCAGTGGTGTAGCAACAGAGTAATGGGCACTGAAACACCCCAGAGATTTCCAGATGGGGAGAAAGGTGCTGTGTCTATGTTCTTGAGGAGCTGGCAATGTTTCTGTGGTCATCAGCTGGGCCAGGTGCAAAGCACACAGACTTCTCAGCTGAGACCTTGTGTTTGGAGGTTTGTTTGGTGTCTAACCCACAGAAAGACTTCCAAATGCCTGGGGCATTCATGTGTTAAAACTTTACCTGTTATTAATTACTGTGCATAGTTAAATCTCTAAATTAGCCTTTTGTATGGATGAACTGTTGTTGTTTCTGGGGGAGTTTCTTGAGGTTTCTTTGGTATGTTGCTGTTTTACCTGCTTTTGCTTTCCCACAGCTCTTCATTTTTAGATTATTTTCCTTATATTTGATGTTCTTTATTAAAATGACTTTTTGGGGGACTTTTGAATTTTGGCCTGTTGAATAACCAAAGAGCCTAGAGCCATATTCCTTATAAGGCTGGTTCCTGGTGTTATGGTTGATCTTATGTCAGGAGCAAAATTTTGAACCATGAAAAATCTAAATGTCAATAGATGAAGTGGAATTGAAGGAATAGACTTGGAGAAACTTAAACTTCTCTTACTGTCCCTTAAGCAAAGATGAAGCAGCTCTGGAGCCCCCAGGACACTCGCAAACATTTCATACAGAGCCTACCAAAGCTCTGTGTTTTTAGAACTTAGGCTCTTGAAATAATGACAATTGAAATTTCTCTTCCATTACGTCTTCTCTGTTTAACCAGAGTTCCCAGGGCTCGTCCAAAATGCTAAACAGCCAGCACCAAGGAGTGGCTGTTGTCATGCAGGGAACAGAAATAGAAGCTTCATGTTTCTTGGGAAGATCTCTTTTCAGGGAAGGCACTGCAGCAGCTTCTAGGAAAAATGAGAAAACATACAGGGGCAAGACAACACACTGTTTGGCCAGTGGGGATTTAAATTATATATTTAAATAGTAAATGGTATTTATTTATAAATAAAGGTGTGAAATATGAATTACATAAATGTAATTTCCACTATTACTGTTATACAGGGTGTTCATGGAGTACCCCATAATCCTGAAGAGCTCTCAAACTTTCAGCAGAAGTCTGAGAAGGCTTCAAGGACCCAGGTTCATACCTCACCAAAGGAGCTTTTGGTAGCCAACGGGACTTCCCCCTCTCTTCTGATGAGGAAAGACATGAGGGTAGAAGGACATAATCCTGAATCCAAGTCCAGACTGAGAAGAACTGGTTGGACTTGCAAGGAATGTTCACAGTGGATCCCTGATCGGGAAACCTTTGTGTCGCACATGAAGAAAAATCATGGAAGGGTAAGGACTTGGATGAAATACTTGAGCTAGCGAACTGGGGAAGAGTACCAGTCTCCTGCATTCCAGGCCCCTTTGCAGGGCTGTCATTACAAGAGCTGCAAATCTCAATTTTTTGTCTGTTTCATCCAGCTCAAGCCCTGCTTTGCCTTGACCTACTTTTGTCAAGCTAATCCTTGTCGCTGGCAGAATATGGGCCAAGATGCTGTGCGCAGCCAGATTTATCAGTACTTTGGCATCAGGACTTCTTGTTTGATATCCTGAGTCACCCAGCCATGAATGGAAACCTGGATCATGGTGTTTGAGTCCTTCTAGCTTGATTTGGGGGAGGTCTGGGTTGTCCCACTTGAGATGTCCTCACTTCAAGAGAAGAAGATGAGGGCAGGCTGAGTGCTGGATGTCACATTTGAATGTCACAGAAGTAGGAAATTGGCCAAATATTTCAGTTTAATAAATGTATGTATTCATTAAGTAAGTCTTAACTGGAATGTGCATGTAGGTTATATAAAGGGCTGTAGGAAAATTTTGAAGGAGGCTGGTTACAGGATAGACCTAAGGGGATGTGGATATCATATGTGGATAGCAGAAGGGCCTATGTGATGCTTTTTTTCCCTTTTCTTGTGCTGAATTATGAGAAGCAAGAAGGGTAAGCTGCCTTGTACTTAACTGGGAGGCCCCTGGTGCCTTCTGGGGCCAAAGAGACCTTCCACTGAGTGAATTCTGCACGGGGTCCAGGAGTGAAATGAACCCACAGGAGAATCATATATGTAATTCCTAATAAAAACATCAGAAAAATCAAGCATGTGCTTTAAGTAGTCCTGGTTTTATAAGATCAGTGCTGGTATTACCCACCTGTTGGGCTGCATCTAAGTGGGATCTCAAAATCTCAGTGATCTCTGTCAGTAGAATTACATATTAACGTAAGGGATTTTTTTGCATCTGAGAGGTGAAGAGCATGGGAATTAGAGTCCAGTCAGTGCCTGCTGTTCAAAGCTGTTTCTCTTTTCCTGCCAGTCCATGAAGAGATACCCCTGTCGCCAGTGCGAGTGCTCGTTCAATGCCTCCAACAGCCTGCGCAGACACATCCGCAATAACCACGACACAGCAAAGAAAGTCTACACTTGCTGGTACGTACCCAATGCCACTTTGCAAACCTGTTTTCAGCAGCAGTCTAATCTTTCAAGTTCGGAAGTTTTAGTAGTTCATGTCTGCTGCTTCTGTCTACTCAAGACCGCAAGTTACTGAAGGAAAGTGAGGAGAAGAATGTGTTACACACAAAAGAATTAGTGGCTGAAATAAGACCTTGCTTTTGACTGTGCAGTGAATGCCTTTTGGAAATGTAAAGGGAAGTGTGATTTGATGTCTACAGGTGGTAAATGAGATTTACATTTTTCATCATTGTGAAACAGGCAATATTGGGCTAGTCTTTCACTGCTTCATAGCTGGTGTGGTCATGCATCACTCTTGCACCTTCTTGGGTGCAAAAGGTGAAAAATCCTAATAATGAACCAGATCTTTAGAAGGGCAGAACTGACTGCACAGACTGCAGAGCAATAGAGAATTAATCTTGCTGGAATTGCTTGGGAAGTCACGCCTCAAACTCAGAAAATGGATCTGGAGACTTCAGACAAGTTATGGAAATCACTGGTGAAAAAATCATGAAAATCATTGCTGGTCAACATATTTTAACTGTGGATACAATCTCAGTTCAGAAGGAAGCCCAGTGCTTATGAATCTACTTCTGTAACTGCTGCAGAGAAAGTTGTATGCTGAGTGGCCGTGCAAAATTCCTTCCTGTCTTGTTCCAAGACATCATTTTGAAACAGGATTAAAGCACATTTGCCTTGGAAAAGAAGTTTGCACTGATGTAGATTGGAGGATTTTTATAATTTATATAAAATTTTGTTTAATGCAAACATTTCTGATATGTGTTGTCACTTCACTGCACTCAAGTTGCTAAAACTTCATCTGAAAAGTACAAGTATATTCCCCAGTACTGTATTTCTTTGGATTATCTAGTGAGCCACAACAGCTTTTAGTAAATGGATACAGCATAGACATTACCACTGGGAATACATTCCTCAGACATTTTTTCATCCAGGACTTCTAAACTTTCCATATCTTGTAACTGCTCAGACTTGGAACCTCTGGGGGAGATGAAATGTTGGCTCCTATTGTGTTTCATTCAGCTTGAAGTTTGTGTGTGATTGTCTTCAGTGTTACACTCACCTCATCTGTGTAAATCCAGCAATGATTTTTCTCTGGATCAGTTATTTTTAAAGTGGAATGTTTCAGGATCAGAATGAGCTTAAGATATTATTGGTAGAAAGGATTTGTGTGGAAATTTCTGACAGCCTAGGATATGCCAGCCTCCTGTGCATTACCTTGTTACTTTTCAGAACAACATACAGCTGCAGATTCAGTGGTTCACCCAAGGGGCAAGGATCATGCCAACAGAGAAAACACAGCTAGCAATGCAAGGGAATTGTGGTTGCATTTAATTCTCCAGCTCGTAGTTGCTCCTTCACAAATCTGTTGAGGAGGTCTTAATTGGACAGTGGTTGTGCTCTCTTCAGTCATTGTAGTGGCAGACTCACTGAAATCACAACATTCTGCAGATGAAGCCTCTTCCTTGAAATACTGTCCCAGCATCTCCAAGAGCTGCTATTTCTTTGGATCTGAGTTCTCTTGTCGTGTCTTCTGTTTGATCCCTCTTAGCTTGTAGAGTGCTTCTCTAAAAACCTTACCCTCCAGTTTCTGAATTCCTTCTTGACTCTTTTCAGCCCTCTGTAAGGCATCACATGTCCGCTGCTCCTTGCTTCTTCTGGTCCTGGTGTCTCTTTTCCTTCTCCCTGTTTGGCATTTTGTGTCATGTTGGAGAAGCTAAAACAGAGAAACCTAATAAACATGATAGCTCAGGAAAAGGTTCTGAAAACGTGAAACCTATAATCGAAATAGAAATGAAAGTTAGCTTTGAAATTTAGGATACTGAGTGTTAGTTACTATATAACCCAAGAACAGTAGCCTAGCCAGCTGGAGGAGAATCCTCTTGATTGAATGATACCCTTCTGCTGACAGAGAGTCCAAAGGTCAAAGTAGAGATGGAAGTCAGTTTTGAGATACAAGTTACCAATGTTGATTGGTGATAGCTTGGCCAGATGAGGAAGAATCTGAGGAATGTGAATACAGTATGGTAATGGAGTCACTCCTATAGGCTATATGTAAAGCCCTTTGGATTTCATGTGATGTACTGGTTGGTTAGTGTAAACTAGAATATTCATTATAGAAGGAGATATAATGGATTGTAACAAGAGCATTGGCCTCTTTTGTGGGCCTTCTTTGGCCCTCTCTCTCTCTCTTAATTTCCTGCCTCAACCCACTCTTAATTCTCCTTTTGCTGGCCTTCTTTGGCCTTTTCCTATCTCTCTTCCCCCACCAGCCCTCCCTTCCTCCTCCCTTGTGGTCTTTCTCCCTGCTTCCCTCTCTCTATCTCTGAGCACATTTATGGCTGTGGCTGGAAGCATAAATGGAGTTCTTCTATCCTCTACCTTAATAATAAACTGTTTATCCCAGGAGCAGCCTGGCGTATTAGAAACGGCTTAAGAATTTCTACAGTGTCACTCTGACCTGTTACTCTCTTCAGGGGTTTTGATGCCTTGACTTCATGTCACCCTTTTCTGGCTTTCCATGTGAAACATGAATAAAATCTGTCATGGATCTGATTACTTACAACTTTTGTGACTCCAGCATGCTTGCTTGTAGGTGACCTTCCTCTGGCTTCTAACGTTCCCAGCTGTGATTGCCCCATTCTCCCCAAGGCCTGCTTAGGTCTCTGGCTTTGGATAAATTTGTAGGGAAAAGCCAGTGATGAAGGACTTACTTGAACACCCTCCTGCCATGCTTGTCACTGGAGTAATTCAGGTTAGGCAAGCATCTTTCCCTGCGCACACAAAAAGAATTCTAAATTAGGACAAATTGCAAAATATTGTGACATATTGTGTATTTTCTTTCGTAATTCATTTGGCTATTGTTATAAGATGTTACTCTTTTTTTCAAGTCTTAAGTACAAAGTGTCTGAAACACTTGATTTTCAACATGTTTATTTTTATAAATACCACTTAATAACCTCTCAGCTTTTCTCCACGAAGAAGAAAATTTTCATCATCATTAAATATTGATTTATCCTCTGAGCAATTCCTGTTAAAACCCAGAAGTATTCAGTGAGCATATCTGCATTTTCACATCATTACTGACTGTTATTTAATTTCCCTCTAGTTACTGGAAGATCAGTAGAAATCTTCTTCTGTCATTTTAGAAGATGTCTTTGTTACCCAGAGACGCTTAAGCTCCTCTCTGTCCTCGATCCAATGCTACCTCTGTCTCAGATGCAATTAGGGCACTTAAGAGGACTCTGGTGTCACTTGTCCTTGCCCATGTGTAGCTGGTTGACCTTCACCATGTTGTGCTGGCAAGGACCAGAACAGCACAGATACTCAATTTTGGCTTTCTCAATTGCTAAGAGAGGCCTCTCTGCACTTCAGAAGGGCTGGTTATATGTCTGCAAGGCGTGACACTTATTCCAGTAGATCTCTGTCATCCAGGAGCAAAGGTACAGGTGGCGCATTCCCTTGACAACTCCTTTTGAGATGTCAGCCAGCTCTGTAGCAGCTCTGGAGTCCTGCCCAGGTTCAGGCATGAAGAGTTACATATAAGTAACATGCTTATGAGTGTTTCAGCCTAGATTGTTGGCATAAAAGTTGAAATTTCAGCAGTTTGGTAAGAATTTTAACTGTATTTTGATACAGTCTGGTGGATGTAATGCTGGCTCTCCCTGGTATTTGGGAGTGCTGGGTGCAGGACTGGGTTGTGCCACAGGCCTCCCAGGTGTCACACAAGTCGCCAGCTTTCTCTGTGTAGTCCTCTCATCTCAGAGTCCATTTTTATTGTTCTCCCATATGTTTTCCATCCTGATCATTTATCCTCTTTGGCACTTGACCTATATTTATTTAGCACTGTAAAGAAGATATGCCCTACTCTCATTCATGAGTGCTATGGCAAACTCCAAACTGTTCTAGATTTCTCTCAGGGTAATGTTTTATTATTAAAATGATGCTTTGCTGTGTAATCTAATGGTACATTGCTCACTGGAGTCTGTCTCCAGTGACGCCTCTTGGTTTGGCACAATACAAAGAGCATATCCTCTAATAAATTTTCTTCCTTTTTTTATTTCCAAGGTACTGCACAGATGAAAACCAGACATTTCCTCATCCATTAATGCTGGAGAACCACATCAGCCTCATGCACGGCATCAAAAACCCAGATTTATCCCAGATGGCCAAAGCAAAAGTTCCAGAGAGAGACAGAGCAGAAGTAACTGATGCCTATTTTCATGGAAAATTAAATGTACAATTAAATGTACTTGGCGAGTAGCTATTTATTTGGGGTGTTATGTCAAGCTGTGGCCTTTTGCCAGTCACACCCTCCCATCCATAGGGTAGATTTCCTTCCCTCACTCAATTCTATCCAGCCTGGTTCCCTCTCATAGGGTCAGGGTTAGCAGTGTGAGTGCAGCTGACCTGCACCAGCACCAGGATAACATGCATTTGCATCTTGCATTTCCCAGGATTTTATTGCTGTGATTTACTGGCATTTATTCAGTCTGTTTTTTAATTTTTAGTTTGTTATTACCTGCGTGGGGTACTGCTACCTCATTCATGAACATGGCACATTTTTCTTCTATCTCCCTTATTTTTTCTGCTAGTTATAAAAGATTTATTTTATGATTTAAAATACTTGCTAGATCCATTACCTATGAGAATGGCATTTTTCTTTAGTAGGAATGTGTAATTTTGTTTAGCAAATATAACTGTTCTACTGATTTTGTTTGGGATTGGTTTGGAGAGGAGGGTTGGCTGCTTGGGCTTCTTTGCTCCATTTATTTTAAAAATACACATTTTGCATATCACTGCAGGGATGTGTTTAAGAGAGTCATCCTCACAGGAGAGGAAGCTGTGGGATTCTAAGATAGAGGGGATAAGTTACTGAGAGATACCACTAAGACAAAATCTTAGTGCAGGGGAGGATGCTCAATCTGAGAAGCATTGTCTGGGGTAATGACCACCCCTTTGTCCCTCAGCTGTCCCTCTTCTGTGGGCTTCTTCTTCCCACACCAATGTCTAAGTCATTCCCACACCAATCCAAATTTTTACCCAGAGAGGTCATGGCTGCCCCATCCCTGGAAGTGTCCAAGGCTAGACTGGACAGGGCTTGGAGCAGCCTGGTCTAGTGAAAGGTATCCCTGCCCTTGGCAGGAGGTGGGACTGGATGAGCTTTAAAGTCCTTTCCAACCCAAACCATTTCATGATTCCTTGATTCTAAACTATTTCCCCATCATGTTTCTGCCCAGCCAGCCTCTCCCAGCATTCCCATCTCACATCACAGGACAGCAGTTGAAATCCTGTGCACCAGGTGAGGTGTTTGGATGTGGATAGGAAAGGGAATGCCCCAGGAATCCCCAGGGAAGATTTCACCCTCAGGCATCTTCAGACATGCATGTGGATTTTAGCACTTTTCCGTGAGTTCAAATGATAAAGTAACTTTTTAATCTTTTTCTTTTTAAGGCAAAATCTCCAATGAGGATAGCACCAGATGAGCTAGGTCAGGCAGAGAGCACTGCGGGTTTGGATGCACCACCAGCCAAAAAACTGAAAGCGCCTTGGAAATGCGCTAAGTGCGGCTTTGTGACGGATGCCCGGTCTGAGTTCCAGGAACACATACCTCAGCACAAGACCGACAGCTCTACCTTCCAGTGCTTGTTCTGCGGCCTGTGCTACACCTCCCACATCTCTCTGAACAGACACCTCTTCATTGTTCATAAAGTCAAAGATGAGGAGGATGAGCAGGAAGAAGAGGAGGAGGAGGAGGAAGAAGATGAAAGGCAGAAGTTACAAACAGAGATGGGTAAGAATGGACATGAGGACTACAATGGCGAGTTGAACACTACAGTGGAAGAGGAAAACAAATACAAAGAGTGCAAAAGTGACTCAACTCTTTGTGAGCACAGTCAGACATGCAGCGCGGAAGGCCTCAACAGCACCTCACAGAACAATCATCAGTCTCTTAAGACTTAAAAATAAAAAAAGCCCTTTTGGTTGAATGGGGGATTTTTGTTGGGGGGTTTCTACTCAAAATACAGGATGGAGATGGGGCAAATCTTTGAAATATTATGTTGATTTCTTGGGATGGACTTTGCTTTCTGTTAACTCCTGTTTGTAAGGGCAATTTAAAACAGAGAAAAACAAAACCAACCCTGCCATTGCATCCTAAGCACTAACTCTCTGTCAGCCCAGAGAGGAGAAAAGGGAAAGCAGGGCTAGAATCCTCAGTGGGGCTTGGCCAACTCCTGAGGATCCAGGAGCACTTTGCAGCTGCAGTTTCCTTCAGACGAGCTCTCATCCTTTGAGTGTGCACCGCCTCAGCTTCTGCCCAGAGCCCCAGCCTTGCCTTCCCAATCTCCCTCTTTTTATCCTATTTATGGCTTATTTTTTCTCTCCCCATCCTGCCTTTGTGTTACTCATTTTAACTCAACACTGGCTCAGCCAAATGTGCTTGTCAGAACCGTGCTGGCCAATCTGGGATCTGCATTACATGGGATTGGTTCGAGCTGTAAGTTCTGATGATTATTCTTTAGTTGCTCAATTAACAACATTCTTTTTCCAAAATGCAGTTTAATGAAATGTCTTGGACCTGAATCATCCTTGAAAGAGGATTTTGTATCCTGTCCTCCCTGGTGAGTACAGTGTTTAGGAGGGCCTGTTCCCCTCGGGGACATGCTGGCCATTTGTGGAGTTGCACTGCTGGATGCCATCCTGGGGTAGATGTTGCCAGGCCTGGTACTCAGTGGCTAATCCCAGTGGGGAGCTCAGATTGGCAGCATTGCCAGAAGGGGATAACATCCCCCATCCCATCAATGGGGTCAACTGGAGTGAAACTATTCTGAAGCTCCTGATGTATCAGTGCCAGGGCTCCCTGACAGCTCATTTTGAGGGGAGAGGAGCAGAGCTCAGCTCAGGGAGCTGTTGGAACAGTGGGAGGTGCCATCCTGCAGTGTGGCAGAGGCTGGCACTCCTTCAGTAGCTCTGTAACTCCTCTCCAGCATTACCCATCCTTTAGGAGATGTTTCTTTCCATGTAGTCACATTGACTCTCTTTCCTCCCTCATTCCTTGTCACACCCATGCTTTGTGTAATACAATTACCTTCTATTCCATAATTTTTTTTATTCTGTTCAGCCAGAACTCTGCTTGTTATTGTTTATTCTGACAATGTTTAAATAATTTAAGAACTATTTATCTCCTTGCTTGGGCTCATCACCATCTGGTCTCGCAACGCTTGGATACCGCCCGTTGGAGCTGTCTGGGTGTTGGATGGTGTGTTGGTTGGATGAGTAAAGGTTGGATGTGGGGTGTTTCTTGGATATGGGGTATCGGTAGGATGGGGGGGTTCGTTGGCTGTGGTATCATATGGGGTGTAGATGAGATGAGGTGTTGGCTGAATGGGGTGTGAAGTGTAAGAGGTGCCGGGTGTTTGTGCCAGGGGTTTGGTTCAGTGGGTGTTGGGTGAATGGGACTGGCTGGAAGAGGGATGGATGGAATCGGGCATTGGTTGGGTAGCTTTTGATTGAGTGGGGCATCGCTTGGATGTGGTGTTTCAGTTGGAGGGTGTTTAGTTGACTGCGGGGTATCGGATGCAGAGGCCAGCAGGGTCGGGCGCGGCCCTGCTCGGCCGCACAGGCCGTGCCCCGGCGGCGCGCGCGGGGCGGAACCGGCGGTGACGTGGCCACGCAGGAGGAAACGGAAGCGGGGTCGTGCAGGCGGTGGCGGCGGCGGCGGCGGCGGCGGCGGCGGCGATGGCGATGATGCTTTCGTTGGACTTTTTGGACGATGTCCGGCGCATGAACAAGCGGCAGGTGCCCGAGGGGCCGGGGGGGAAAGCCGAGCGGCGGACGGGGTCGGTCCGCCTTGCAGTGCGCTGGCGGCGGGGCCTGACCGACCCCCTTCCTCCGCAGCTGTACTACCAGGTGTTGAACTTCGGCATGATCGTGTCCTCCGCCCTCATGATCTGGAAGGGGCTCATGGTGGTGACGGGCAGTGAGAGTCCCATCGTGGTGGTACTGAGGTCAGTCTCGGGATGAGTTCCAGGGGGTTTAACCGGGCTGGGGAATTGGCAGGCCCCCCTGGAGGGATCCCTAGGGATGTGTCAGACGGAGGCTCCTGCCACAGCCCCAGTGGGCTCCTGGGTTCCTATCCAGGCGAGGGAATAGCGAGGGAAAAAAACAGTGGGTAGATAGACTGTCTCTGTCATCCAGCTGGTAGACGGCTGGTAAAAAAAAGGGAAAGGGACTTTATACCTGGGCAGGTAGTGACGGGACAACGGGGTGTCCCGTTTCCTGCTGCCAGAGGGCAGAGTTAGATGGGTCGGTGTGAAGAAATCCTTCCCTGTGAGGGGAGCGAGGCCCGGGCACAGGTTGCCCAGAGAAGCTGTGACTCCCCATTCTTGGAAGTGTTCCAGGCCAGGTTGGACAGGGCTTGGAGCACCCTGGGGTAGTGAAAAGTGTCCCTGCCCCTGGCAGGGAGTGGAATGGAGTGATCTGTAAGGTCCCTTCCAACCCAGCTGTGATGATTCAATGACTGCCCATTACAGAGGTGGTCCTGAGCTTAAGAGTTGTCACCCTATTACTGTATGTTTTGGGTGTCACACATTGTCCTTATAGTAGTGCCCTGCAATGTGTACCATCAGTGTTACTCCTATCTTCTTGCTGCCTGAGACAAATTCCCTGGGCTAGTATTGGATGGTGGCATGGATATAGCACCTGGTCCATGGCCACACTGACCTTTTCTTTGTGTTTCTGTGTCAGTGTTAATGATGTAGAAATGCTGTAATGCCATGACCAAGTGCTGTTTACCAGAATTCCCTCCTGATGTGAAGTACAGGGGAGATGTTTCCTGCTGCTCCTCCCAAGTGAATAGGGCCTCATGGCCCCTCCATGAGGTCACATCTCTTCTTCAGTGATGTGATTTGCTGTTCTGAGCTGCATCTGCTGTGCTCTGTGAAGTTAAAACACAAATGCATGCGCTACTTACATTTTTCTGTTTTGCATTATTTATGTGGAATTAGGAAGGATAAGTAGTTGGTAACAATTGCCATTTACAAGACAGAAGAAAAATTACTTGAGTCGTGGTGTCTGAAATGAGATAATTAAGCAAAGCAATGAATCACAGTAACAAATTTTTGGCAAGTCCCTTTGTCTGTTTCAAATGGGAATGCAAGAGGCTGATGCTTTCAGTGCTTTGTTCTCATGGATAACCTGTCTCTAAAAAATAAAATAAATTTAAAAAACCTTCCCATCATTACAGAGCTGCCAGCATTGCCCAGAATGAGCTCAGAAATTAAAAGATAGTGTTCATCATCAGCTATTTGCTTATTAAAAAAGCTTTTCCCTTTGGATGTGCTTGTAATACCAGGTACTGGCAGTGTTCTTTTCCTAACAAATCCAAATTGCTGGCAATATGATGATTGAAAACCTGATTGCAATAGAGGCTACCCACTTGCCCAGTCTCCAAGGTGGTTTTCTCAGAAGCTCTTCATCTAGGTTTCAGCTTGTTCTTGAACACTTTCAGGAATGGGGTATCCACAGCTTCTCTTTCTCATGAGGTTCTTGTGATATTTTTCTTAAAGGGCCATGAACTCCAAAACCTGGTACTGAGTATTTAAATATTGTTCAATTGTTCCTCTCCTCTTTTTCAGTGGGAGTATGGAGCCTGCTTTCCACAGAGGAGATCTCCTGTTCCTCACAAACCGAATTGAAGATCCAATCAGAGTGGGAGAAATAGTTGTGTTTAGGATAGAAGGAAGGGAAATTCCTATAGTCCATCGTGTCCTGAAAATCCATGAGAAGTATGTTAAGAATCTTGGGGTTCTACTGCTGATGTTTCCCTAACTGATAGTCTTCATCTGCTTGGGTAAACAAGTCGGTGGGTTGTCAGTCATGGATATCCAGGTGCTGTAGGATGTAACACGGGAGTTTCAGATAGACAAAAGTCTTTCCTGCTTGGTTTGCTTGTAAAGATCATCCAGCAGAAGGCACAAGCTGAGAGTCTGTGCCAGTGCCCTGGGCACTCCAAACTGTAGCATCATGGAATTGTCAGGGTTGGAAGGGACCTTAAAGCCAGTCTCATTCCACCTCCTGCCATGGGCAGGGACACCTTCCACTATCCCAGATTGCTCCAAGCCCCATCCATCCTGGCCTTGGGCACTTCCAGGGATCCAGAGACAACCATAGCTTCTCTGGGCACCCTGTGCCACGGCCTCACCACCCTCACAGGGAAGAATTCAATCCTTATATCACATCTAACCCTGGCAGTGAGAAGCCATTCCCCTTTGTCCTGTTACTTTAGGGCCCTTGTTTGAAGTCCCTCTTCATCTCTCTTGGAAGCACCTTTAGGCACTGGAAGGCTGGCACCACCACTTACTCTCTCTCCTGTGCCATCCTCTCTGTCCTGAGCTTCTGTGCTGTCTGCTGTAGCATGGCGGTGTTTGTGTGTGAAGTAAGTCTTGTTTGTGGGGCATAGCTGTGGCAGAAGGGTATTTTGTGTGTAGCATGTGTTATTTTAAAGGTTATTTCTATGGTCCTGGTCTCTGCTGCCATGCAGAGTCAAGGTCTTTCATCTCTAGTAAGTTGTGTTGTTATCCTCAGAGTCTTTGTGTTCTTTCTGTTCATTCTCAGCACTGGGGAGGTTGTGTGTCTGAAGGAATGGAACAGGCATTGGTTTCATGGCTGAACAGGGCTTAGTTTTCCAACTAAGGCTTCCACTTCAGTCATAAGCTTTCCTGTTTTGCTGGGTGGAACTGTGGTCTCTCCAGGTCAGTCTGGGGATACAAGCCAACCATGTGGGTTGTTTGAGTGAAAACTGAATCTTGAACTGAATCCCTGATTCTTCAAGACATCTCTGAGAGGCAACAGCTGATTGGGGTCCCAGCATCTCTTTCTGCTGAGTAAATGTTTTCTGGCATGAGTTGGAACTGTACCAGGTGACATCTGAGGATTCCTCTATACAAGACACCAATGGGATGGAGGGGGTCCATTCCCCACAGCTGTTGGAATATCCAGACCAGTTGTCTGGTCCAACTTAAGGATGATGAGCCTTGTGAACCTAAATACACAGCTGGAATCCTGGCTCTGAGGTAATGAAATTGTGCCTTTCCCAGTAGGCAAAGCATATTCTTTGCTGTTCAGATTTATTCTGTACCCAGAACTTTGAACAATGTCACTTTTCAAAGTACTGGTTTTTGATACCACTGATTTAAAACTAAGGTCAGTTTACAGGCTGAATTTGACACCTAATGTTGCACGGGCATTTTTTGTGGTATTGTGGGAACTCTTTCAAGTGAAATACAGTTTTCCTCCTCCCCTGTTCTGTGCAGCATTTTCTCTCCAGAATTTGCCCACCCTTCTTTATCTCTACCCTAATATCTAGAGATATCATACCCAGCACTACTTTTTATTTAAATGTAACAGGGCCATAGTGCCAATCCTGGAAAGGTGAAACCATTCTGCAGTATTTTAGGTTTCATTTAACAACCAAACACAAGCATAATCTTTTTATTAGGAGAGATAAACAGAAAAACCCATACTGGGACCTGAACCTGGGCACTGAAGGCAGGATTTGGGTGTCAGTTGCTTTTTTCGCTACTTAAAGAATAATTTTCTAGTGCCGGTTTGGAAGTGAAAAGTCTCTGCAGGAGCTGACAGGTGTGTCAAAATGCAGGAAAACAGAAAGAGTGTTCTCTACACTGCTTTTGGGGTTCTCTACACTGCACTGATTTTGGGGCAGCTCAGGCCCCAGTTCACATCAATATTGTGTCAGTGAGAAAGTGTCTGTTGCTGGCTTTTTCTTCTTGTTTCAGCTCAAAATTGAATTTGTTCTTTATTGCTAACAAGGAGTCTGCAGTCAAAATTTACTTAGTGGTTTTGGAGCAGTACAGCCAGACCAGACTTCACTCACCTCATACAGCAGAGAAGTGCACCATGAGCTTCTCATGCCGTGTTGTGACAGTGCCTTGACTGCTCAATAAGGTGCTGCACTCCTACACCATCACTCTTCAGGGCTAAACTACATTATCTGCACCCTTGGAGATCTTTATCTTTTCCCAGACAGTGTCTCTAAGCTCCTGGACTGTTTGTTGTTCCCACACAACAAGCCAGATGTGCTTTGGAGAAAGAGTTGTGGGTTTTTTCTCTTTTTCCTTTCTGAGCTTCTCCTGTCAAGGAACCTGTTGATGTTCAGGCATGATGAAGACAGCCTGAGTTCCAAAGAACTGCCTGCTTTCCTGTTCTGCATGCCATCTGTCATTTCTGTGAGAGCTGAGATTCAAGCACTGAGGACACTCCTGCTCAGCACCTGCCTGCAGGTGCCACAGGAAGGTGACAGTGGCAAATCCCTGAGCGGTGCCAAGGTCTGCTGTCCAGCATCTGAAGAGGAATGGCTGGGAAAGAATCTATAAAGCTTTTTCCTGCTCAAAGCAAAGATTCATCTGCTCCACGAACCCATTTCTGGCAAGCTAATTAATTCATCTCAGGATAAATTAAAGACTAGAGAATGTGTACTGATAATTTCCAACTTTCTGCAGGTTACAATTTTAAGCATAAAGTCCTAGTTCTTTATGAATAGCTTAATTTCCTCTTTTACATGGAGTATTGGGTCAATTTTTGAGCCAATATAATTTTTTGCCAACCAAAATATCTTTGCAGAGAGACGTGGATTGGTTTGCACTGTGGCTATTCCTGCATAGCACCTTCTCTGCTTGGTTTTAACCCCTTACTTCTGAGCTCCTTTTGTTTCCCTCTGACTCTTGCATAGGAAGAGACAGTGAAAAGCTATTTGATTGTTGCTGTCATGGACTGTGTCATATCTCCCATCACTTCTGTCTTTTCCAGGCTGAAGAGTCCTGATCTGTACTTTCTTGTATAGAAGTGGTTCCAGACCTTGTTAACCATTTCTCAGCCTTTGCCAGTTCTTCTCTCCATTGCAGAAAAGGATCTGGGGGGCTCAGCACTGCCCAGAGCATTCCAGATATAGGCACATCATGAGTTCATGCAGTGTCATCATGGTATTACTTGTTTTTTTTATGTCCCCCTTTCCTAATCAGTTCTAAGATTCAGCTTGCTTCTGCCTACTGCTGAGTAGAGCTGTGTGCTTCAATCTCAACCTGTCCTTTTGTGTGGTAGTAGGGAGACCAGAATCCAACATTAGTGTGAAGCAAGAAAAGCATCAGCACAAGATGGGTCAAAAGCCAAGAGGCAATAGCTGCATCTGCACTAGAAATGGCTTGTTGTGCTAGTTCTGTTCTGAAACAGTGCTGGAAAGCTTGGCTGGGGCCAGAATTCATTCTTCCTGTGGCAGTTTTTTCCAAACATCTGCCTTCTGCTGCATTTGATAGAGTTTCCCTCTTGTAGTCTCCATGAATTGTAGGATATGTTTGCTCCTAGTGTTAGTGTCTCCATGCTTGTTGTAGAACAGCTTTCAACAAGTTTCTGCCCTGCCTTACCTGGCTGTCTTATCCTTGTCAGGCAAAACGGAGACATCAAATTTCTGACAAAGGGAGACAACAATGCTGTGGATGACCGAGGGCTCTACAAACAGGGCCAGCACTGGCTGGAGAAGAAGGATGTTGTAGGACGAGCAAGAGGGTAAGTGAAGTTGAAAATGATGGGGCTTTTCACACTGCGATCCCCAAAAGCCATTTGGTAAATCCAACCCCTTGTGTTGAGCTGTCCCTGCTGGGTTTTGTAACCTGCCTGAGGGTGTGGAGAGTTCAGTTCTTAGTTTGGCTTAAGCAAAGGCATCAAGTTTTGAGCTGCATCTTAAGATGTTGATGCTGGATGGACATGTAAGGGTGGTGTGGGCTCAGACTTGATCAGAATTGTCATCAGATTTGTCTTGGGAGGCTCAGCATTTGCAGGCAAGTGAAATCAGAACCAGGCATAGACTGAAACACATTGTGGGGCTGCTTGTCACTCAGCCCCACTGCCACAGGTAGGAAGAAGTCACCATCCCATTGACTGCAGCCCTCGGGATGCTTGAGTGACTCTCCCTCTGCACCCTGGAATAGTGTTTGTTTTAAGAAAACCTTTATTCTTGTAGATTTGTTCCCTATATTGGAATAGTGACTATCTTAATGAACGATTATCCAAAATTTAAGGTAAGAGCTCTTCTATTTCCTGTCTGCTTTTCCCACTGCAGCTATAATTCCTTCATGAGAACACAGGCAGAACCCTGTGCCCTGCACATCTGCTACTGTAGATGTCAGTGTGCACTCTGTATCTCTTCTGCTCTCTCTTCCAGTATGCAGTCCTCTTTTTACTGGGTTTATTTGTGCTGGTCCATCGAGAGTAGTCCCTTACACTGAACTACGAGGTGAAGGTGCCATGGATTTTTCTAGATGAACGTTTTAAAGTAGCTGATGGTCTGATGTACAAGGAGGAAGAAGAAAGCATGCATTTCAAAGCTTTTTGCCAGTTTGGGTTTGTTTTGGTTTTTACTGCATAAGGACAAATGTTTGTCACAGTATTTCCAATGGTTTGTCACATTTTAGCCTTTTTAGTGAATTTTTATATTAAAAATTTGAGCCAAAGTGTTTAGTGCTTGTACTTTGAAGCTGAGCTTCCTCTCCAAGTGCCTCTGGGACCATGTCCTCAAGTCTGTGCCTGGCCGGGCCAGGTGCCCCCTCCCTTGTGCTTACTGAACTGTCCAGTGGTGAGTTGTGGCCATGATGGGATTTTCCCAATTCAGAACTGGAATAAAGATTTTGCCTCTTGCCATGTTTTTTGTTATTGCCCTGATGAGAGCAGCTTCCTTGCCCAGGTTCTGGGTGATACCTGGGCATTGCTTTTACACACTCCTAGATCCACCATCTAACTTTTTCTCTCTTCACAGTGCAGTAGCAGCTGCTCCTCTCACCTTTTTTGGAGGATAATCAGTCCTGAGCTGTAGATCATTCAGTATTTCTGTGTTTCTCTAAATCACACTGAAATAATCTGCCTAAAGAATGCAGAGTGTTTGGGGTAGAAGATGGCAAAGGATTACTTCGTGCATTGTGGCACTTGGTAAGAGAAGGATTGAGATGGGAAATACCCACAGCTCTTTGACAGGGATGATTTAGCAAGATGCAAAAATAAAAATTATTTAATTTTGGAAAAGGGTTTCATGTGTCCTGTGAGCTGGCTGTGTCTCACAGCTTACCTTTGAAAGCTACAGGTTGCCCTGGAGTCTGAAATAAAAAACTCACTTGTCACTAGAGGACGTGAAATAGGAGCATGGACTCATGAACAACAGCAAGGTTTTTTTCTCAGATGAAGCAGGAAGCCTTTATTTCAGGATCTATCAACCCTTTTTATAAGGTGTTCTGATACAGATTAATGTGATTGGCCAAAGGAACCACCTCTCTGGTCCCATTGTTGGAACAAATGAAAAACACATTCAGAACAACTGTGTAACATTGTTTTGAGAACCAAAACCTGTATACAAAAAACAGTCCTTGAAAGAGAATGTTCCCAAAATGATCCTTGGGAACAGATCAGCCACTGACAGGCTGAAAAACTCTCTCAGGCTTAGAAAGTCATGTGCACACCCACTTGTCACCACGTGCAGCAGCTGTTTTTTCTGAGCTTCTCATTCAGGTTTGTGGTCCTGCTGGTGGAGGTGTCAGAAAGAGCCCAGAGAGGAGGTACAAGGCAATAATGCTGCAGTTCATCAGCTCTTCATGAGTGCTCCAGGATTCCAGAGCAACAAGAGTCACTGCAGATCATCGCTGCAAGCCACACACAGCTTGTATAAAGCAAAAGCAACCAGGAAAGGCAAGGGCAAAACCCAATGGGGTATTTATGGCTGTTTGCAGTTTCTTGCACATGTCTCTCACTGGGTTTGTCAGGCCTCTCCCGTCTGTGGAGGTGAATTGTGCCATTTTGCTGATTTTGATGTTACCAGGTGCTTTGTTCCCTATGCAGAGTGAAGCAAACCTTACCTTTAGGGCACTGCACAGCATCTATGACCAGGACCAACCCCTAGCACTGAGCCTCAGGCCTGTGGCTCTGAGTAACCATAACTTCATAATAAAACTTTAATAAAGTCTGCATCTCTTGCCCTTGAGAGGAGAATGCAGATAAAGCTTCTCTGTAATTCTTGAGTTAAGGATAGGATGTTCTGTCAAAAGTCAAACCCAGGCAACACTGAGACAACAAAGAATCTTTGAGAGCTCCTATCACTGTAGAGCACCTTCCTGAGGCATTTCTGCCTTTGCAGCTCATGTGGAGCCTGAATCTGTCTCTGCTTTACCTTGAGCCTAAACAGCTTTTGTACATAAATGAGTTTCAGACTTGGGCTCACAAAAAGGGCTGAGTTGAGCTTGTTGGAAAGCTGCTAATCAACACGTCCCCAGTAAGCACTTCCTGGGAGTGCTGCTGCTGCTCTCCAGCTCCTCTCCCTTTTACACCTTCTCCAAAATTCTGAGTGTGTGAAAGCAGTTGTGTTCCTATCACCGAGTTGATTTAACAAAAAAAAAAAGGCTAAAACACAAAGGATTATAGAGCAAGGATAGCTCTCAAACTGCTGAGACCTCAGTTCTTTGGCAGGATGACACATCAAGAGGGGGGCAGCTGGTGTCAGGGGTCCCTGGTCTGGGGGGCACAGGGCCAATGTGAGCTCTTGTAGGAGGGTGTACCCTGCTCTCACCTGGTGCTGTGTGAAGGAATTGAACAGGGAGTGCTTAAAAAATGCAGTGTGGTTGGGGTGAGAGGTGACTGGAGCCCCACTCCAGCCCAGCTTCAGAGGCTTCTCTGCAGGGTCTGCAACTGCTTGAAGAACAGGAACAATTGCCCTAAACCAGGGGCTGCCATGTGGCATTTACGAATTAATCTCTGCAGCCCCTGTTCTGCCTGTTGTCAGCTCTGTGCAGCTGAGAACGTGGTTCTGTTACCCACAGTTGTGAAGTGGGGAGTTGACTCTAAGGAGGGCGAGAATAATTCAGCAGTCAACCCCATTACAGCTCCAACACCCACCATCTCCCTTGCCACCTCTCACATTGCCTCCGACCTTCCAGCAGCACCTTTCCTGCCACAGTGGGATGAAGGAGTGTTGGGGATGAGCCTACACAGGCTGGAAACTGGGGATATGGGGGCAGGATGACAAAGAGTTGTTGCTAGCTCCATCCCTACCAGATTTATTCTGCTTTGCTGAGCAGAAAAGCCTGAGTGAGCAGGATCACTGGCTGGCTGGATGCTGATACTGAGGTGTTCAGCACTACTGAGCTCCCACAGAGCCAGGGTAATTGATGGTAGAATTTGATGTCTTTATGCTTTATTTCAGTTTTATGCTACTTTTTTTTTGAAGGTGAAACTGTCTGGGCAGCTCCAGCAAAGCTGGTGACACTGTAGGCTTTGGAAATGGATGGAGATCTTTGTGTCACCACAGGAATGGGATTTGCTTGTAAACTATGTGGGTGTTGAAAGGTCTGGTTTATAAAGGAGAAAAAAATGAAGGAAAAAATTTGCCAGGGCTGATTGCTTCTGTCTCTGTTGTGGTTGGTTACAGCCAAACAGGGCAGGTTTTCTGGTAGCAATTCCAGTGGTTAATTACAGTTCAGTCACATCCACAGTTCAGGGCACAGATTCCTTCACGGGCAGGAGCTGTTTCATGTAGCAAAGCCATGCTGGGCTGTGTCTGATGGCTGCTGGAATTCTGGTGGGTGATTTTTTTTATATCAAAGCTAAATGCGAGAGCATGATGGTTGGGAAGTGAGCCGTGAGGAGTGATGTGCAACAAGCTGGAGCTCCATGAGACAGAGGCTGGTTTTGTGTATTTATGATGCTTTAATGCAATAAGCATCACAGTGGTTCATCCAGATGTGTTGCAGGGGTTCACAGGGCTCAGGTTTTGTCAGATGGTCAGTTCCCCACTGCCTTTAATGAGATTGGGTAATTTCATGTTGATTTTTGTGCCCTTAAAATTAGAACAGATCAACTGGGTTTTTTTCCAAGGAGCATTTTCAAACCTGGTCTGTACCTGAAGACCACTCTCTGCTGGAGAAATGCACAATGCAAACAAAGTGTGCAGCTCCCAGGACAGCCCAAAAGTTGGCCAGGAGAAGAGACAGAGGAGAGAAGGAAGAGAGGAGGTGCTTAGAGAACCTTAGATGCTTGGGGATGGTTCCTGTGTCAGGGCAGGGGCAGTGCAAAGCAGCTTTTTATATGACCAACACAGTGCCACTGACTCAGTGGCTGAATCAGATGAAGAATGCCCTGGTTCCATCCTCCAGAAAGGTGCACTGGGGTTATGCCAGAAGGGCCCAGCCTGTGCTGTTCCCACACTGTCAGCAGCTCAGGGTGGGAGTTGATGTGTGGTGAGTGACTGATCTGACTCTCTCATTGCTGGAAGAAGAGAAACAGCACCTACACTGTGCTTTGAGCCAGCTGAACAGCCTCCTTCTCCTTTTACCTCTCCCCAACCTCATAATGCTTCCATCACCTTGTCATCTGCACCCAGATGCTCTCCTGTCAGGAGCCACAGGTCTCTGCCGGAGTAGATCCACCAGCCCGAGCATGTTGAATTCATGTAGAACACAGGGGCTTTCCTGAGAAATCTGCCATGGTGGCTCTATTTTGCCCTAACTGGGTAGCTTTGCTGCAGGTTCCTAGGCTGCCCAGCTGTGAAAGTCCCTCTTCACTTTTGCTCATTCCTGCTTATCCCTCAGTTTCTGTAAAAACCCACCAGCTCCATCACAAACAGTCCTGCTTCCCCATGGAGCAGGACCTGCCTCTATGTGGTGGCCTGCTGGTTGAGCACATTGTATGTTTAACTGACTCCAGCTCTTGGGAAAATTCATACACTTGTTCAGTTCTGGCAGGTCGTGTTAATGCCTGATCTAGCAGGGTTCCTTAAACCTCGGGGGAAGTAAACATCTTCAGAGAGAACAGCCTAAATTGGGATTGATTAGAAATTCACCCTTTGTGATTCAGAACCTCTGTGATCCAGGATGGAGCAGATGCTCTCAGTCTCTTACTCCTTCTGCCCAGCTCCTCATCTTTGACTTACTGTTTTCCTTCAGTTTAACAATTCAAAAACCCTTCCTGCATCCCTGTCCACTGAACATCATGGTATCACCTTTGTTTTCCAATCTCCCCTTTCCCCACAGAAACAGACCTGAAGGAAAAATAATATGGAGGAAATTAACTTCTCTGAGCCTTGATTCACTCAAATTGGGATGTTGGATTTCTGCTGTGTAGTTCTGGTTGGGACACTTCTGAGCTGGGCCTGGATTTGCCTGGAAGAAAACACGATTTTCTTCTCTAAGTCTTCTTGCAGAGCAGTTATTTGTGTATGTCCAGCAGTGTGGAGTGAAAGGGAGACCTCAGGGAAAACCACAACTCATTTACAGCTTAAATGAAAATTGAAAACGAGTTGAAAACAAGATGTGCAAGATTTCAAATTTTATCTTTTATAAACAACAGCTATTGCCTGTGGAGGAATGGATGTAACAGAGGGATTTAATCTTTGTAAACAAGAGAAAAATGCACCAAAATAGGCCCTTAGGCATGTGGCAGGACCTGGCTTTGGAAAAATGCTGAAGAAGAGGCTGAAACAACAGAACTGCTACTAAGAGTTTTATTGGCACCAGGAGCTCTGTGAAGGAGACAAATAGGGGCATTTGAGATCTTTGCTCTTTGTATTTGCTTTTTATTAGAGCCATCAGTTTGAGCACGTTTGCCTGGCCAATTAGATATTTGCAGGGCCTGGGAAGCCTGAACTCCACAGCATGGAGTCTCCCTTTCCAGCCTGCCTTGCCAGCACTCTCTCAGGGTTCAGAGTCAGTGCCAAAGGTACTGCATGGAATCTCAGAATTATTTGAGCTGGAAGGGACCTTAAAGCCCTGCCAGTCCCACTTCCTGCTGTGGGCAGGGACACCTTCCACTAGACCAGGTTGCTCCAGGCCATGTCCAACCTGGCCTTGGACATTTCCTGGGATGGGGCAGCCACAGCTGCTCTGGGCAATCTATGCCAGGGTCTCCCCACCCTCACAGGGAAGAGTATCTTCCCAATATCCCATCTAACCCTCCCCTCTGGCAGTGGGAGGCCATTTCCCCTTGTCTTGTCCCTCCAGGCCCTTGTCTCAAGTCCCTCTCCAGCTCTCCTGGAGCCCCTCCAGGCACTGACAGGAGCTCTAAGGGCTCCCTGGAGCCTTCTCCAGGTGAACACCCCCAGCTCTCCCAGCCTGGTTCCAGAGCAGAGGGGCTCCAGCCCTTGGAGCACCTCCATGGCCTCCTCTGGATTTGCTCCAATTGGTCCATGTCTTTCTTGTACTGAGAACTCCAGAACTGGATGCAAAGGAGAGAAAAAAGAAAATGGATCTTGCTTTAAAGCCGTTGAACCAGGATATTTTCAGGTTGGTCTGTTACATTTGTTTGGGAGGCTCTTTTGGCTGTTCAGTTTTTGCATCCATTTATTTTGCTTAGTTGTGTTTTCCTTTCCTTAGGTGAAATCCTGCTTTATCTAGGTGTATTTCGAGGATTTGCTACTAGTGCCTGTTTCACAGATCTGTTATTGCACATCTTATCCCTACTTGGACAGGAGTTTGGTAAGGAACAGAAGACTCTACGAGTAGACTTGGAATTTGTTGAAGGAATTTGGAGGCTTATGGGCAAGGTGAACCCACAGGGATCATCCACCTGGATTTCCCAAAGGTATTTGGCAAGGTCTGTCAGCAAAGGCTCCTGAACGAAGGAAGCAGCCCTGGAACAGGTGGCGAGATCCTTACAGGGAAAATTGTTTGCTAAAAGGTAAAGAATAAAAGGGACAAGGGAAGAGACTGGGTAATAAAAAAGATGACATTTAAATGTACATAAATATAAAATGATGCACAGGGAGAAAAAGCAATTTTAACTCTATTTATAAAACAACGGGTTCCAAGTTAAGTGTTACTGTCTGAAATGTTGGGGTTGTTACAGATTGTGCTGTGAAAATGTCGGTTCACTGGTCAGCAGCCATCCAGAGTAAACTGTGTGTGTCCATTGCTGGGGGAAAACAGAACAAGACCACCCCTGCTCACTCTGGCTGTAGGCATCTAAGGAAGCTAAAGATCCCTGGAGCTTTGATGTGTTTTGGATGGGAAGGAGTATTCCTGGAAGGTGTGGGGCTGTGCTGGGCTGCTCTCACCCAGCCCCAGAGAGTAAATCCTGCAGAGAGGGGAGAGGGAGCTCTGTGCAGACCCTGCTCTGCCTCGGGAACATAACCATCAGCAGCCTGCCATTTTCCAAGGAGTCACCTCAGTCAGTGTGATGAACTTTGCCAGCAAAACTGATTTATGAAGTAGAATTTCTACAGCTTTTTTTTTTTATATGTAAGCTGGGAAGATTCCCTTGGAGGGTAGTAGCTGTTGGGAAGGTGAATCTCTGCTGAGCTGGAGAAAGAAAGTGGTGGAGTAGCACTGCAGTGTCAATTCCTACCTGGAATGCCGGAAGCCCCAGCAGGCTCCAGGCTGGGTGTCTTGCTCTGACCCACCGAAGTGGGACAAAGGGAGAGGCAGAAAATCTACCACAAACCCTATCAGGCTGGTGACCAGGTTCTGGAGCTGGTGCCCTTTCCAAGCAGGTCCTGGGTGCCAGTTATTTTCCCTAAAATTAAGAACAACTTCTTTGTGAAGACAGGAAAATCCAGGAAAAAAATCTGGTCTCTCTGTTGGTGTCTAGGGCTGGTGTTTACCAAGGCTGCTGTGGAGGATGAAATTGCTGTTTCTGGAGTCCTGCCTGGATCTTGGGGTCCTTTCACCAGTTGTTTCCCAGTAAAAGCCCCATTGGCTGCCCTGAGTTGTGCTCCCACTTCCAGCCTCCAACCAGCCTCTGAGTAGCTGTTCTGTTATTCTTTCCAGACTTGTAATCAGGGTTATGGGCTCACATCTCCCACATCCCCTCAGTTTTTAACGGTTTACACTGGCACTGCAAAAGGGCAGGAACTCCCTGATTTCCTTTTCCCAGCCTTTCCCAAGCTTGCTTAGCAGTGCCACTGGGATGGAAAATAGCTGTTCTGCTCCCACCTTAGCTGAGGCAACACTAGTTGAAAAAGAAGGAAGATCTGGGTGCATTTGCTTGTGCATCTAATTAGAGCAGTGAAAAAGCCTTCATCCTGTTTTAAACTCTGCAGCTTCCCACTGCTCTTCCCTTGTCCTCTGGGGCTGCCTGTGAGGAGCACTGAAAGGACTGGGTCTTCACCCTGTCAAGCTTCATTTGGTGCCATAATTGCCCAGGGCTCTTTCATCTGCCCTCTGTAATTGGGATCACTTTATCCCTGGCTTCATCCTCCCTGATCCTACGGGTAACCCTTCAGCTTGCTGTTCCCCACAGTGGAGGATTGCTGCTCAGCTTTCCAAAAAACTCCCCTTTCCCAGGGTAAAGAGAAGCCAGACTCAGCTGTGCCAGTGCTGGGGAGTGCCAGGATCTTCCTTCACATACAGCACCTTCTCTGGACCTCACATCCTCTTCCTGCCCTTTCTACATCCCCAACCTTCTCCAGACACCCCAAATTTCCATCACTTTGACCACCATGAGTGAACTTAAAAGTGTTTTGAAGAAAAGGCTTGAGATAATGTCCATCCATTTCCAGCTGTTTTGTCAGTGCAGTGGCAGTGGGGGAGGGACATGGGCTGAGAGAGAAAAGGGAGAAGGGACAAGGATGTTTCTGTCTGTCCAGATGCATCACTGGCAGGTGGGCACTGAGTGGGGACACCAGACTCCAAATAATGGTCCCAACCACCAGCACCACTGGGACCAGGGGCCTCAGGTCTCCACTCTCTGCTGATTCAGTGGGGGAGACAAGGCTGCCATGATGTGAATGTGAGCGTTCAGGCTGCGGTGCAGCAAATGCCACATCTGGGGTGCAGATGTGGAGCACTGTATTCATGCTTCCTGTGGCCCCCTAAAGAGTCATATCCTTGAGTGGCAAGCCCAGCACTGCCACTCAGCCATTATCCTGCTGAGCACATTGAAGAAGGAGCACGGTGAGAGAGCAGAGTGAGATCCCCCTTTTGAGTCCAGGACCTCCAGCACACCTGGACACAAGGCTGGCAGAGATGTCACACCTGATGGGTGAGGCAAGAGAAGGCCCTTCCCATCACTGTGGCACATCTCTGGAACAGTAAGGGAGCCCATGCTCATGTGGCCACCCAAGAGGACACTCACACAGTTTGGGAGAATGCCTGGTAACACAGGAACACTTTGGCTTTTTTTTTTTTTTCTTCCTGTAAGCTTAGAGCTGAGTTTGTGATTTGGACTCTGACCCCTGCTTCTGAAGGGGAATGTGTCACCTGAACAGTGAACACCTTGTGTTCTCCTGAACAGCAGCACATGCTGAGAAGGGCATTACTAATGAATTCCCTTTGCCATTTCCCAGAAGAACTGGGTCATCTCATCCCCACTGACTAGCACCTCCTTGCAAAGTTTTGGAACTATAAGTCTAGCAGAAGCCGTCAAGACCTTTAGGACACTAATTAGCTTTCACGAGTCTCACCTTGGACTTCCCTCTATCCACATGAACCCAGGAACCACCTGAGCTCAGCCCCAGGCCTGTAGGCTGTCATTGATCTGTCTTGTGGGAGCTCAGCAGTGCCTGACTGAGTGACTGGCTTGACCTCTCCCCAGGCCCTCCTCCTCACTATGGACCTGCCAGGACTATGTCTGATCCTGGTTACACCCACCAGACCTCACCCCAACCTCCTATGGTCCAGACCCTGGGAATATCCCTCTATAAGTATAGAACCTGGAGGAATCCCTGTTGGCTGCAGGCAAGGGACAAGAGGAAACAGCACAAGCTGTGCCTTGGACCTCTCTGATCAAAAGCTCCCGGTTTCACCTAGAATTCACTTTACTTGAGCCCTGGGGACACAGAGTCTGTGTCCCAGGCCCCCACGATCTGTGCCCCTGGCATGGGCACAGCTCCATCCCGTTAATGGAAAAGGAGGAGCTCATGGGGAACATGATTATCTATGGAAGGTTAGGTGTAGCAATCAGGAAATAGTGGTCTGCAAAATCTCACAAGGAGGAGAAAACATGAGAAGTGATACTGGAGAGCATGAGCACTAGAGCTGTCTAAGTGGGATCCTTAGGTAGGCTGCCCTGGAAAGTGAAGGAGCTGGGCAGAGCTGGCAGGTCCTTAAGGACAAGGATCCTCGGATTATCCATCCCAATAATCAGGTGTGGAGGTACACGTATTGGAAGATGGCTTTAAGCTAAACTAGAAATGAAGCTCATGGCTGAGCTCCAGTGCAAAAAGAAAGCACGGAAAAGTAGAAGCACGGACAGGCCATGACGGAGAGATTTGGGAATGGGGATCAGACTCAGTGGTGATTCTGTCATTGGTCACCACAATGTCTGTTACGTCTGCCGCGCCGCCCGAGCGCTAGGATGACACAGGACGGGCACAAGCGGAGGTTCGGAGCGTGTCAGCCCGGGGCGGGGCGGGTGTGCCGGGTCCGCCCCCACGGGTATAAGTGGGAGGAGGCGGCGGCGACGACGGTGTCGGCGGGCTCGGGTCCCGCGGTGGCGATGGCGCTGCGGTGCCTCCTGCTGCTGCTCTGCGGAGCCGCGCTGGGACCCGCCGTGCATCTCGACTTCGCCGAGCACCGCAGCGAGGCTGCCAAGATCAAGGTCAACCCCCGCGGCAACCTCTGGGCCACAGGTACCGGGTGGGGGGGACACAGGAACAAGCGGGATGTGCGGGGCGCGGCGATCTCCTGCACGGTCCTGTAGCTGCCTGTGCGGAGCCCGCTGCTCTCACGAGGGGAGGGAGATGCTTGCGGTAGCACGATGGGCAGGGGGAGGTCAGGGCAAGCGTGAAGTTACCTCCACCTGCGTCCCGTAGCAGCAGGTCCAACATCCCCAGCAGACTGACCAATCTGGCATCCCTGGATAGGAGGTTCAGCGTCCCTGGGTGGCATCTCTGTAACCCCAGAGATCTTGTCGACAGGAACAGAGAGGGAAGTTTTCCAAAAATCCCATGTGGAGTGAGGACCTGGGATTTCTGGGTTTCTCTTGACTCAGCTGGTTCGGGCTTGGTGCTCCTTGTTGGTTCATGCCAGTGACAGCTCCACTGGAGCCCTGCGTGCCCCCCGACACACCGTGTGTGGTGTTGCAGGTCACTTCATGGGGAAGAAGAGTGTCACAGGCTCCCCACACCTGGAGACTCCGGAGGAGCCTGCAGTGCCAATGGTCTTCGGTCCCTCGCTACGAGCCTTGCTGGAGGACATGATGGAACTGCTCACTCGGGAGCTCCTGAAAATCCTCTTGCAAGAGAGGCTATTGGATGAGAACCAAGGGAAATATGACCTCATTGAACAGGTGTATATTTACTTAGATGGAGGGAGATGTTCATAGTGGAAAGGTGGAGGAACTATGCTGGAGATGGGAGCACCTGCACAGCTGCTAGAAGTGCATTCCCCTCTTTACCCTTAAACCACTTTTTAAGACCAACCATAAAGGGAGATAGGAGAAGTGTCCTGAGGCTTGTGTCTAGCTGGGCAGTGACAAATAGCCCCAGGTGCTTGGGAAGGATGTGAGGATGAGCAAGTAACACTGTGAAGGAACTGCGGCAGTGATGGCCTCCAGGGGTTGTTAATAAGCATCCGGGTCTTCCTCCACCAGATGTAGAAGAGGATGGTGTCCCCTTTTCTTCTTCCTATTTCCACAGCGGGAAACCAAGAGGGATGCAGTATGTGAAGGGAAAGGCATTTGTCAAGCAAAGAGCTTTGGCTCTGTGTCACTGTGGTTGGGATCCCTCAATGCTGAGGGCACAAAGCCTTGCAGAGGGTAGGTGTGCATTGGTTCTGCTGCTGCTGTGAGTTTTGGAGAGCAGGCAGAGGGCAGGAGCTGCACTGGTCCTGTTGTGTATCAACAGATCCTCAGCTTCACTGTAGATTTTACCTTGGATCTCTTTCAGTTCCTAGTGGAAAACCTGCCCCTGGGAGCAATGCATAGGCACAGATCCTCAGGCATGATGTAGAGATGGAAATGCTCTGTCCAGGGATGGAATTTCTGCATCCACAGATGGAATTAGTCTGTGTGGCTCTGTTTGTCTGTTGCCTCCTGCACACTTCCCTGGTGTATTACCCTTTCCAGTCACTGTGGGAAGTAACTAGGTGTCTAAAAAGGATGAAATTCTCTTATGTCTGTCCCACCTGTGCCGTCCCACTGAGCCAGATGCCTAAGGAGCTATCCAGTAGCACTGCATGCAGATAAAGCTATTTCTGCTATGCAAGGTTAGGTAGGACTTGCTCCTCTTTGGCGCAGGTGGAGCAGAGTTGCAGGACTGGGCTCCTGAGAGCCACTGATTTTTCAAACCCCTTTTGGACTCACTTTCAGCAGATTAAAGGTAAACTGATGCATCCCTGAGAGCTGTTTCCAGTGGGCAGAGGGCTTTCACAGTGAAGATACTGCTGGGCATGGCTGTAGGCACCAGCCCACACCACTCTGTGTGTAGGGTGCTGTGCTGGGCTGCTGCAGTGTTTGCTTCTCAGATGCAGCTGGAAAGATGAGGTCTGTGGGGGTTCTGGACCTTTCCTTATCCCCCCCAAAGAACCTTTGAGCAGGAGGGCACTTGTTGAGAGAATGAGAGAGCTGGTAGATGTGGTGCCCTGCCTTATTTCCAGGCGTGTGGTGTGAATTTGGTCAAGGTGCTCACTGGTGCTCTCCTCTGTGCAGATCACTGCTCACATTGCAGATGTGCCTGTGCAAAGGCTGCCCTGAGTGCTGGTGCAGTGCCACAGGTTCCAGCTGGGTGCCAGAGCCCTGCCAGTGCTCATTCCCAATGCTCAGGGGTGGGAGCTGGCCAGGTGTGGCACTGGGTGACAAAGCTCTGCTGCTGGAGGGTGATTTGTTTGTGGCCATGCAGGTGCTGGCCAGTGCCTGCCTCAGTGCCTGGTGCCTCTCTAGGGCAACGTGGGATGCCGTGCCCACATGTGGCATCACAGCTGAGATGCTTGATCTGCAGCTGGCTCCTGCTCCTCACTTTCTCTTCTCAAAGCCTGAAGCCTCCCCTTGACCAGTGCCCTGGTACCCTGGGCACCTTGCTGGGTGCCCTTTCTGGTTTTGCTCCTTGGGCACCTCTGAGCACCTCACTTCCCCAACTCCTGCCCTCCTGCTCCTTTCTCCTACCCATCCCCAGGGCATCCTCACATCTGTGCTGTTGTGAATATTACAGAAGCGCTTATCCCCAGTGCCTCTGAGGGCTGTCCAAGTTATACTGTTCTGTGTGACTTTATTTTTTGTTACTCTTGTGGTTGTCACAATACTAGTCCAAATTCCTGCCACCCTGACAGCTTTCTCCCTCAGCATGTCTGTTGTTGGACACCAGGTGTCAGCATTCAGCCTGAACTGATCTGTGTGCCATGTTCCCACCTTCCTCACAGACTTTTTCATAGCTCAGCCTTGTGAAACTCCTAGTCCATGCCCTGCTCAGGATCTGTTGTTTCCTTCTCAACTTTCCAGCCACATGTGGCAGACAGGGCTTGGCTCTTAGCATGCTGGGGCTTCACAGTGCTGCCATGTTGCTCTGTGTGACAAAAATTTGGCTGGCAGAGGAGGATCCTTCCCATCCTCCTATCCTTTGTCATCTCCTTGGGTGTGCGGCATTGATTCCCCAGGATGCAGAGACCATGTGCATGGAATGGAACAGCTCCAGGGGCATGGGGAGAGCTCTTCTGCCTAAAGGCAGGTGCTGTCCTGTGTAGCTCTGAGACCCGTGGTCGGTGCCAATCCCATAGATCCCTGTATGACTCTTCCCTGCTCTGTTTTCCGTCTCATTTTGCCTTCTCCCATCCTGTCCTGAATGAGGCTCTCCCTTGAAGCTCAGCCCAGTGACTGCTGCCACACTGGGATGAAGTTTCCCTCTAGCATCTGAGTCATGGTTCAACTGTTGGAGCACAGGTGGGAAGCTTCTGGCTCTGTCCTTCTCATGTGCCATCCCAAGCCACCCCTGAAAGTGCCATCACACTCCAGCATGGGATGTTTGTCTGATCTGCCCCACGGTACCCAGCAGAGGTGGTAATGGTGGTGCCATGTGTGCATGACCCAATGTCTCACTGTTGTGTCTTGTTTTGTAGGAGACAGGGCTTTTAACGAAGGTGCTGGAGAAGTACTTTTCAAACTGAAGAGGTACAATTGGGGAGGATGAGGTCTGCAAGGTCGGCTGTGTGTGAACGGAGGAGGGCATCGTCCTTGTGGGTTTCTATAGCAACATCACTTTTATTTATTCTTTCTGAAATATTGTTACTAGTGATGATGTGTGTGAGAAGCAGAGCCTCCCTGTATAGTTCCTGTTTGTTTTATGTTTTCTTGACATCTGATGTGCCTGTGTGAATAAAACTGACTCTTTGCACAGACTCTTTTGCAGGAATAGGAATGCAGACCCCCCAGGACTTGTGAAGGGGAAATGAGGAATGGGAGAACCTTGGGGTGGGGTGAAGGGGAAGCTCCTGGCTCTCAACAGCTCAGGGGGTTGGATTCAGTCTCTGCAGCCTCTGCTCTCTGAAGGAGACACTGACATGATAAAACAGCACACTTGGGTGAGCTGATCTCACCAATCACCACTGGAGCATCTTTGTGACTCTTTGCTGGGAATATTACCAGCAAAATCTTGTCCTGGCAGTGGTGGGATTTCTGGCTCAGAGTCCTGGCCTTGTGGCACCTCAGGGTTAACTACAGGCTCATTGGCTTTGGCCATCAAACATTCTGATTATGAGGCTGCTTTGTGATGATGGCTTGGTACACCCTCACCCTGTGCATGTAGTTGAATACTTACAGGGGTGGAGGTACAGCTCTGGGGCCCTTTGTTGTGCAGGATGGCTGGAGAAGGGAGCCTGGGACCTGGCTGAAATGGGTGATGGAAGAGTCCCAGGAGCACACTGGTTCTATACCCTCTGAAAGTGCTGCTCACAGAGGCACCCTGTGACTGCCAGCCACTTCTGGGGGTCATGCGATCACAGAATGGGTTGTGTTAGAAGGCACACCTTATGGCCCTATTCCAGTGGCAGGGACACCTTCTACTATCCCAGGTGACTCTAAGCCCTGTCCAACCTGGCCTTGGAGATTTCCAGGGGTGGGGCAGCCACAGCTGCTCTTGGCATTCTGTGCCAGGGCCTCACCACCCTATCAGGAAAGAATTCCTTCCCAATATCCCATCTAACCCTGCCCTCTGGCAGTGGGAAGCCATTCTCTCTTGTCCTGTCCCTCAGGCCATTGACTCAAGTCCCTCTCCAACTCTCCTGGAGCCCTTTTAGGCATTGGCAGGGGCTCTGAGGTCTCTCCTGAGCCTTCTCTCCTCGCAGCTGAGCAATTGCTACTGTGTCAGCCTTTCCTTGAAGCATCTCCATGAGCCTGGGGATGTCCCCAGGAAGAGCAAAACCTTGAGTGATGCCAAAAATGAAACCATAAACTTTCACATTCTGCTCCCCACAATTCTGATGGTAAATTCAACCTGATCCTTTGATCCCACAGGATAAGAGCTCTTTGCCCAAGAACAGGAACCTCAGTGCCAAGGGATAGTCCAGCATCTGAACATGCTGATAACTAGTAGATGGATCATAGCTGTGGTAGGAGACCTTCCTATCATGCTGCCTATTCCTTCAAGGATAGCTCAGATCCTGTGAGGCCTCCTCTTCCTCACTGGAGCAGTTGCTTGGCTGTAGTTCCTAGGAAGAGCAGCACCTTGAGCTTCCCAGGTTCTACATCCTCCTGATGAACAGCTCACCTGTAGTGCTTCTCTTTGTGAATCCTTCATGGTCTCCTACCCACCAGCTTTACTCAAGAGGTTTTTCACTGTCCAGCAGTCATTCATGCAGGATTCCTTCTGCTAATGTCTACTTTTTTGCCCAGAGTCACTGCTGTATTCTGGGATGTGGGTGACCCCCACCTCACCTTTTCATTAGCTGGAGAAAAGCCTTTACTTAAAGCTAATTATTAGCAAGAAAAATAATGACACTGTGGATTGTATTTGACACTGGAGGAAACCAGATGCCCCTCAGCCAGCAGTGTGAGGGACTGACAGCCTAATAGATTTCCTGACTTGATGTGTCCTGGGATCACCTTGTCAAGCTCATTGGAGGGGGAGCATGTTCCTGGCCATGAGGCACCCGGGTGAGATGGAGATATTTGGGAGGGCAATGGGATAGTTAGATTTCTGTCCCCTGTATCTCTGAGAACACATGGAAGCCTGTAACACTGGCAGGAGCTGAAAGGAGCTGGGACTAGAAGTAGAGTTGGCCAAGTACCCAAAGCAAGATGCTCTTCCTGTCATGTGCCACAGAAGGTCTAGGCCATTTCCAGAGGCTTGTTCCTCTCCTGCATGATGGCTCTTGGAAGGGGCAGAGGGCTGAACATTCAACACAATTTCTAGATGAGTATTTCCTCAAAGTTTGGCTGAAACCCCTCCTGTTTCAGTTCCCACTGGGATGATGTGTAGCTCCTGCTGAGCTCTGCCTCCATCTCCTTGCAGCCCTTTCACTTGAACCTGAGCTATCTCCATCATAAGATATGAAACCCACTGGTCAGTGTAGTGAGTCATCAACACCTTCTCCTTCTCTCAAAATGTGTAACTCTCAAATAGAGCTGGAAAAATAGATCCTTCTTGCAAATGTATCTACAGCCAAACCAAGACCACAGCAACCTCTCTGCTCATCAAGGTGGAACTGATCGGAGGGGGTCCCTCCCTTCTTCCTTCTGTCATTCCCTTCAAGCTCCTCCATCATGGGCCATTCAGCTGTGGCAAAGATTGGGCTTCATCACAACAGAGTGGCAGCTCAACCCCAGCTCAGCATTGTCCCTGTCAGGGAAGAAGACAGAGGGGCGATGGGGACAGCTATGAGGCAGAGGGACTCCTGGATACAAGCACCACATCTCTATTTCTGGCTTCCGTGAGTCAGGCAGAAATCTCCCTTGTCTATCCCCAAAATCACCTCCCTGCCCACACATGTGCCTGTGGTATTGCACAGCTCACAAACCCCCCTCCCCGCCCCCTCAAGACCACAGGGGTGGATTTACCTGAGATGTCTCCTCCCTTCACCCTCCCATCAGGTGTGTCACTGGCCGTGACCTCTCTCCGCCCCCTCTCCCTGGGTTTACCCCAGGACGCCAGGCCCCTGAACTCTCTCTCTCCTCCAGGACGCTACGTGGGCTATTCTACAATAAACTGTGGGACTTTTGGTCCCGAGGGAGAGAGCGCTTCTCATCTTTTGCCTTTGTCCTTATTGGGGTTATTAAAAACCTGGGGTCTTGAACAAGGCGGAATCAGACCCCAGGCCCCCCCAAGAGGGAGAAAATCACCCCAATAGATGGCACTCCAGCGTGGAGCTTCCCACAAGGACTGAGACCCACAGTACAGCTGATTATCCACTCGTGGATTTTATAAGCTTTGGACTGTCAGCTTCCTTGGAAGTTTCTGCCATTGTTTGCATGGCGGGAATTAAAAGGGCGACGTCAGAAGCCCATTCAGCCCAGGACAGGTCGATCTCAGGACAGAGGACTTCCTTTCAGTTTCCAGCCAATCCAGGTCCCCAGGAGGGATGAGTAAAGGGCGAACCCCATGTAAGACGGGGTGGCAAAACCGTGGCGCAGCTCTGAGAGCAGCGTGGCAACGGGAGAGTGCAGAACTGAGCAGGGAGTGGCAGGGAGTGGCAGGAACGCCGGCTCCAGGAGCAGTGGCTTTTCCACGGGGTCTTGGCAGCAGGGGGGTGGCGCAGGCAGTGGGGGAACACCGCGGCTTGTGCCTTTACCCCACAGAAGCAGAGATTTTACCGGCGCGCCAGTAAAACCCACTCGCAGGATGGCTCTGCCATGCGGCACGGCAGAGCCCGGCCGCTGCCAAGCAGCCATTCAAAACTCGCACGGTTTTGCACGCAGGCAGTGTGCTCTGATCTCAGAGTGGGGGAGGAGAAACTGCTAGCTTTTTCCTAGATTGGCTGTGAATGTTAAGTGGAAGGTAGATATAGTGTTCAGAGAGAGATTTAACGTCACTGTTATAGACGGCTGTAATTAAGTGAATGAGCCAATCTATATGAATAATTAACAATGAATTTATTAAATTAGCAAGCGGCAAAGCGAGCAAACAGCACTGGGCAGCCGGGGAGTCTGTGCTCACCAAGGGCTCACACCACTTCTGGGCTGGAGTTCCCATATTTATACACTTTGTATCTCCTGTCTTCCAGTGTACTCTGCGTGATTCCTGCGGCTGCACCGGCTGTTCCTAGGGGGTCTTTTTCTGCCTCCTGATGGTCGTTGGATCCTCACATGTCTTCCCTGTGAAAGCTATTCTCTGTTTTGCAACATGCTAT
>VWYI01023843.1:125283-171736 GCA_013399455.1 Anthoscopus minutus | reverse complement strand
TCTTCTGATATACATTTCTCATAGTCAGTCAGTACTCCAGCCCCAACAATAACATAATGGGGGAAAAGCTGGGGTTTATCTCCAGAGCCCTGCAAACCCTGCCTGTGGCTGCTCAGAGCTCTGCAGCTGGGCTTTCCCGCAGTATAAATGCAAGCACATTTGGTAGGTGTGCAGCCACATAAGCCCTGAAGCAGCTGGGTTGTGTTGAGACCTCAGTGGCTGGGACATGGGCAAGAGGTGCCTCTTGACAGTGCTGTCCCACACCAATGATGGCTGTTGAACCCCTGATGTGGTCTCTTCCCAGGCTTGGCAGGGAGCACAGAGCAGTGAGAAGTGTTGGAAGGCTGAGCTATTAGCAGGCAGCTTCTCAACTCCTGGAAAAGGAGTGTGTCCCTCTCCCCAGCCAGCAGGGCTGCAGCCAAGGGAATAATGTGATGAATGCCATATTCTTGGCAACTCTGGATCTTGATTTACTACCTCAGGGAGGAAACAGCCTGTGAAAAATTCTTTGAAAACCAGTTGCTGGATAATCATTGGGTGAGACAAGATGTAGCTGGAGTCACCTGCACTTGGGCTGAATACTAGAGCTGCTCTCCACTGCGCATCCTCGCCCAGCAGCTGCACAGCTCCCCTTCCAATGAGCTGGAGGCACAGCTGGCCCTGCTATGGGATGTCCCGCTCCCAGCAGTGCTGCTGTTGCTCTCCTTCACCTTCTTAGGAGCCCAGCTTCCTGCTCTTCATGCAGGGAAAAAGGTCTCTTTTCCCAGACGAGGCAGCTGAGATACCCATAATGGATGAGGGAGAGAGAGCACCACAGCCTTGCTCTGTGTTTAGATATGAGGTTTCTCGGCAGAGCTCGCCCTGGTTATCTTAACTAGCATGCATGGACAGGGGAAGCCAAGTAACTTCAAAAAATATTCAACTACATGCTGTGCACTGTCAGCTGGCTGCTGTCTTGGGACAGCTGCTGAGGAAAGTTGTCTGTCTCAGCTCTCACAGTGGAGGCATGAGCCTGGCGGATGGGAAGTCACGGGAAGGAATAGTAAATCAGGAACCAGCACCCTTCCCATTTATTTTTAGCAGCAGTATCCAGTGGTGTTTATGGGAATTTCCTCCTCTTCGTCTGTGTTCCTGTTGACTTCCGTGATGTTACAGCTTCAGTCAGCATGACCTACAAGCGGATGCAAAGCAATCAACAAGCCCTTGGCTGCAGGGGATGCTCCATGAAGATGCTCTCTCCAGGCAGAAGTAGAAAAGCAATCACAATTTTATGATGTGTTGGGCCCTGCTGGGCATTTGTCACGCTGATCCAGATAGTGCAACTTCACTACCATTTAGCAGCCAGCCTTTTTAATTAGGCTCCCTGCTCAGCAGTGGGAAAGGGATGGCATTCACAAGCTTTGTACTTCACCTTTCCTGGGCTCCACAAAGCCTTTAGACCCAAGATCTGGCAGGGAGCACACCAGGCAGCAGGACATGTTCTGCTTTCACTGCACTGGCAGGCAATAGCAAGCCTTGCTTTCCCCCTCAACCAGCCCTTTCTGCTTCCCCTCTCCCTTTCTGGCAGGGCTTAGAAAACCCATGTACCCCTGGCACAACAGGACATTCAAATCCCTCCTCAGTCCATCAGGGCAGCAGTAGGGCAGCCAGGCTCTCAGCCTTGCACACAGATCTTTCAGAGTCAAGTCATGATGTCAGTCATGATTTGCCATTTTACCATCTAACTAGTTCTGCTGATCAGGTAACACTGACCTTGTCTCCTGATGGGCTTTGCTCTAGTGCTACAGAGGGAATAGACAGTCAGGGCACACAAAACCCAACCCCATCCCCTCCCATCCTGGTGGGGCCAGGGTGTTCCCCTGCTGCTTTCTGGCTCAGTGCATTGATCCTCTCCTGCCACAGAGATCCCAGCACTTTCCTGGAGTGGTAATAGTGAGTTATTGCTGATTTCCATCAGCTAGGGCTTAATCCCCAGTAGTTGCCAGTTGTAGGGCCCTTTCCCAGCTAAGGAGTTTGAGATGGTTTTGTTATTGTGGCTGTGTTTCTAGTCTTTTCTACATGCTACCAGGGTCCTCAGAAAACATTTCAGCATCTGAGAGCAGGGATGGCAGGTAAGAGAAAAGTAAGGTTTTAAACATAGAATACTCTTTCCTATTTTTCTTTCCTGTAGATTAAACCCTAAAATTATAGGTGCTCATATTCTTACTATAAGTGCTCTGTGAAAGATTTGGGCTGTAAGCTTTTGTGTTAAAGCTCCTCTGACAGTACGATTTACCTTGTAAATATGCCTGTTGTTTTTTATCCCTGCATTGGAAACCAAAAATGAAACAGATTATGAAGTCTGGTGGTAAAATGAAGCAGTGAGGGTTAAGGTTTTAAATCCCCCCTGCTGTGGGTTAGCTAGAAGGGTTTGCCCAGGCAGATACTGGGAGGGAGGGCAGAATGGTGTGGTGAGATGCTTTGTGGCTCACCTTTCTTTCAGAAAGATGTAAAGGGTGAAAATTTTCTGCATGCAAAAGGGGTTGAAAATAATTTCTCAGAAAAAAAGCCTTGGGAGATGTATAGATCCCTTGGAATGCAGTTTGGCTAGAGGAGCACCTAAAGACAGTTTGGCAGCACTCTTAGTGAGGGATATGCAAGGGCTGTGTACCTGGATGCTTAATTCTGTGCAGCTGAGCACAGGAAGCCACCTCTTCACCTGAATCTGACCCAGGTGATTCATGCAGCTGTGCAAAGTCTTGGTGGCCTTCTAGCTTCTGGAGGGTTCATTATTCCCTTTTTAATTTCTTTCCTCACAACTAAACCAATAAAAAAAACAGCTTCTAGCATAGTAATTTGAATGGTGAAGGGTGCATGAGATTTTGGGGGTAAATTCTCTTACTGATTTGAGCCTTTGAACACAAGCAGTTACGCTGATGTTGATGGCTGTGACTCTTTGACTACCAGAGTTTTCACTTACTAGGCTTGTGCAAAGCACACCTCCTAGACTCTGTCTTGGGGTGATGGTTTTAAGCTGCTTTTGGAATAGCAACAGCTACCAGCTGCTTGGAGTGTTGTGCAGAGGGGGAAAGAAAGAATCCCCCTTTCCCAGGCTTCATGGAAAGAAAAGGGAGCAGCAGTTTGACTCTATTCAAAAGCCAACGGTAATGCTTGGTGCTGCAGTAGGAAATGTTTGTGTACCTGCCCACTGGGGATCAAGAGCACATAAAGGATGTTTCCTACAGTTTGGAGATGCTGGCTGGGTTACTGCCCCCTTCCTTCAAGTGGTTTGGGATCACTGTGTGGGAAGTTGCTACTGATTTGAGGACAAGGGACTTTGAAAGACCCTGTGCTGAGGTGAGACACTTCCTGATTGAGAGGGTGATGAAATGAGCTGCCCTCAAATCTGCTTAGGGACACTGATCAAACATTGCCTCACCTGCTGTGCCCACAGGACTTCTGCTGCCCTGCTCTCTACAAACATGTGCAGGGCTCCAGGGGACCTTGCATCTGTTCTTAGGAGCAATAACAGCAAAACCAGCCCCTACTCCTAAAGGTCTTGTCTGGGCAAGAACCAGAGCCCTTCCACATATGCCCTGCTCACTGACTCCTGGCATGTTGTTGCCTTTCTCACGAGTGAGCTGCACTGCCTTGCTTTTCAGAAAACACTGGTGTTTTGTAATTTTTTTGGCAAGTGAGACAAGTTCTTTGCAGCTATCTGAACTTTGCATTTGTTTAAGCAATTTACTGCTGAGTCTCTCAGAAGGGTCATTTGTTCAAAGCTGAATAGCTGTGGGGTTGGAGAATAAACATCAACCTCCCCACTCTTGCCTCCACCGGGTATTGGCCAGCTGTGGGTGATGCAAGATGAGCTTAGCTTCACCCTGTTTAATGAGTCAATGAACCCTGTATCTCTCATGACATATGGGGTGATTTCTAAACGGAAAGCTGGTCTCCCTGGCCTGCCCATTCCCCAGGCAACAGGAGCTGTGCCTCCTTGCCCGCCCTGCAGCAATGGGGCAGAGAGTTTGGCCCTGGGGCTCCAGGGAAAGATGAGGTTTTGTGGTGATGACCTGTCTCCAGAGGCTCTGTAACAGTTGAGTGTTTTTATCCTAAACAAAGGTGCTTTAGAGATGGTCACAAACAGCATCACTGGGCACTTGCAGGTGAGGCTTGTGCCAGGGCCATCACCCAAGGATCAATCTCCTTGTTCCCCAGCCAAGCCTGATTCCCTCTGGGTCTTTTGGCTCTCCTTGTCTCACCCAGCAGCCTTTAAAATCTGGAGGAAGTCTCTCTTATCCCATCCTTCAAGACAGAAATAAAACCTCTGCCAAGTCTGTAGGGATACTCAGGTCAGGGCTTTTTCTGAGACATAAGGTGAGAGACCAGATGGAACATCTTTATCCACACAATGGAAATAGCACCAACTAGCACAAGAGGGTGTTCACTCTTTATAGATGTATAATGCTACTGAGCACTCTTACTACTTCCTAGAGGTTGGGAAGCTTTAGGACTGGTGAGATGTCCTGCTGTTTCACTCCAAAATCAGCACAATGGTATCTCTCAGAGCACACAGTCAAAACTCCTGTTTGCTTCCAGTTTATAGCTAGTATAGCCCTGATGGTGATGACTTCTGGGCTTAAAATAAGAGGGATCCACCTGAAGCTTGCAGGCTCTTCTAGGCAGCCATCTCCACAGCTTTGATGGTGCAGTACAACTTGCTGGCTGGCGAGAGGTGTTTGCCAGGTTGGCAGCCCCTGTGCACCCCAGCCACGCTGCAGAGCTTAGATTGGGAGCTATGCTCTGTGGCTGAAAAGTGAGGGACTACCAGGCTGCTCAACTGGTTTGCATGACAAGAGGATGTTTGGCTTCTCAAAACTATCTTCAGTGTATCTCAAAGGTTTCATTTCCTTGTGGTAGCTGCTTTCTCAGATGCCTACACTTCCACATGCATACAAACATTTCCTGCTGCAGCAGCGAGCACCCCAGCAGCCTGGGCTCTTGAGGCCTGCAGCCAAACCTCTGGCTTTTGTTGGGGCAAGCCAAAATTTGTGCTTTTCACTGTGTCAGGTAGCACTGCTTCCCTGGCCTGCTTGGGGACCCAAAACCTGCTGTACACAGCAGGGGAGAAACAAGCCCAAAGCCTCCTGGCTAGTTAACACCCTTTGCTCCTTGTGGGTTCATGAAGCAGTGGAATGGCAGCATCTTTGCAGGCACCTCTTTGTGCCATCTGCAGTTTTATGGCCTATGTGTTTTTAGGTTTTCCATATGATGCAATACAAAGACAGGGGTAAAGCTTCCTTAGGGATGGGTCAAAACAGGGCAGAAGCTGCCCCTCTGTTCCCTGGAAGTGCCTTTAAGATGCCTGTGATGGGCATAGAAGAATTTGGGAGAGTTGTTGCTGGCTCCTGTGGGATGGCCTTGACAGTGCTGATGTGTGCATAGATCTCCCCATGCCACCAGTGGCAGGATCAGAGCCTCTTCCATGACTTGGGGCTGTGGAAAGAGTCCAAACCACAGGTTGGATGGGAGTTCAGGCTGCGCTGAGTCTTGCAGAGGCAAGAAGGAAGCACTCACCTCATTGAAAACCCCAGAAAAAGTCCCGGATTTTTTTCTAGCAAGACTGAAACTCTAACATACACAGCATAGCCCCAGCCTGGCACAACGCTCAGCTGAGCTGGCACAGGAGCCCCTATACCCCAGAACATCCCTCCATGTAGTGAGGGTCCTGCAAGTGAGTCTAGCCAGCTTTCCTGCTGTCTTCATACCATGTGCATGTACCTGCAGCCCTTGACTCCAGACCTTCAGCCTCCCACATGCCACAAACAGGAGCCCTTGGCTTTGCCAAAGAAAGGATGTTCTGCTCTTGCATGTGGTAAGCTGGGGTTTCTGTTCCAGCCTTGATGGGGCTGGTGACTCATGATCCTGCTTTGAAAACTATGACTGGATTAGCAGCAACGGGCTAGTTGTTGTTCTGCCCTGTTCTTTGTGCCTCATTTACCAATTTATTGCCTGATCTGAAGCTTTCTCCTTCTTCCGACCAAGCCCTTTGTTCCTCTCTTCCTGGCTTGTCTTTTCCTTGAGAAATCTCATTTACTTGTTTCATTCTCGACTCACATCATGCCCTCAGTCATTCCAGACAAAACTGAATTTGGGGGCTTCTAAAAACCTTTGTAGAAAAAGAGAGAGGAAGCTGGAGTGCACCTGCCCACCTCCAGCCCCATCCAGGGATACACACCCAGGCAGTCCTGACAGGGAGGGTGGGGAGCTGTATGGGAGGATGCAGTGGCAGGGCTGTCAGCAAGGCTGCTTTGATCATGTTGGGTTTAGTAGCAACCATCACCAGGCTTGCTGTGCTGAGGAAAATTTGCTGTTTTTTCTTCCACCTGCCCTCCCTGTCATCTCCTCTGTGGCCATGGTGGTGAAATGAACTGTCATTTCATCCTTCAGATTTTAATGTGTGTAAGGATATGGCAAACTCAAGCTGTGATGCACTTTTGGGAAGAGGAATGAGGCATTTCTCAAGGGAGTATTGCAACCCCTCTTCATGAGCGGAGCTGCTTGTGTGCAGCCAGCACCATGGTGTGGTTTACTGCTTCTGCAGAGTAGGAAAGGGAACAGCATCCCAAAGTGCTGCTTCAGAGAGGAAAAAGTGCATGATTTTAAGAGAAGAATAAAAGAAGTTAAGTGCAATGATTCATCTGGGGGTCTTGTTCCTGCAGAAATAGCAGCAAGAGTCAGCCTGTGCTGTCCCCTCTCTCCAGGACCGAAGAGTCCAAGTGTTAGGCCTTGTTCCCAACAATTTCTGAGCCAGGGAGCATAGAGGTGGTTGCCCAGGCCATCATTAGCATCCCAGGGCTTGCCAGAGATGTGCTTCCCACCTCCTACATAATCACACTTGAGGTACCTACAGCGAACAGAAAACCAGTGCTCTTGCAGTAACTCTTGCAGGGAGGTTGTTGTCCTTGGTCTGGAGCATTGCCAATGTTCAGCTGCAGCTGATAAATGAGCAGTTAGGGAGGGAAATGTGCCACTGGGTGACCAGCCAGAGCATTATTTACCATTTATGTTGGGAAAGCTCAGCCCTGCACAAGGTGGTGCATGATTGGCATAACCAAAAGTGCAGAGACAGCCAGACCCAAAAGGCAGAGCTGCTGGCTTTGCCTGTAGGACGTTTCTTTCTGAGCACAGCTGGCAGAGCTTGGACAGCTTGTGCTTCCCAACAGATTGGATCAGAAGCAGTGAGATACTGGATTTGTAAACATGATATGGGGGAGCAAAGGCACTTCTCAGCTGACTAAAACCTATGAGAGAAGCCAGATGCTGTGGCAAGGTTTAGCAAGATTGTGTTTCAGGAGTCTTTATTTCAAAAAATAAGTTAGGAACTCACCAGACCTACCTGTATTGTCACTACTACTATGGTGATCCTCCAGAGTTACTAGCTGTGTGTAGCTCTGCAGCAGCAGTGCTCAGAGGGGCTGCAGCTCAGAGGAGTGTTTCACAGATGGGAAAGCTGAGCAAGCAGGATTGCTGGTGCTCAAGGGCCGCTAAACTCATTACTCCTGTGTCTCTCTAGTCTTTTCTACATGCTCCTCTGCTGGCTGGGCTCCTCTGCTGGCTGCTGCTCTAGAGTCAGAACAGCTGTTGCCTGTCATGGGAGCAAGACAGTAGGGTTGGGTATTGATGCTTCTTAATTAACAGGATTGTCTGAGTTTCTTTGCTGGCATCAAAATGTATTCCTCACATAGCTGTGCTCTCTGCATTGCAAAATGGACACTGCTGCTATTTTTATATGTGTTTTCTCAACTGTTTTTCATTTTTCTGTGCATCTGTTCCTTGCATGATCTTGCCGGGTAGCCAGGAGTGAAGATGAAGTAAGAAAAGAGAAAACACTGCAGTTTCTCATTTGGGCAGCCATCTGGAGGCTTTCTCAAAACATTAAGAACCCCCTGAAACTTTGATCTTTTTGCAGTATTTATGCTGGGCATCCCCCAAAATGGCATCATGTTAAAGCACAGCTCTCTTTGAAACATGACAGCCAAGTTGTGGTGGTTGGCAGAGACAGCAGACACAGTAACCAGTACCAGCCTCCTTCCAGAGCTCCTCTGCCTCTCCCACTTTCTCCTTGCTTTTCACCACCAGCTACTGCAGGGTGGCGTGGAGGCAGGCAGAACTGGATGTGATCCATTTAATATTTTGTCCTTGCTCAGAGTGACTCTCTGGCATGACAATTTGCTCCTGGAAAAAGGAAGAGCTGTGCAGTGCAGGGCCTTTCTGTCCATGCACCATGTCCCTGTCCCACATCCCTGCATCCTGTCCCAGCAAGGCTGGAACTGGGCTTTTGCCAGGCATGAGGTACAAAGCCCTTAAGCTGCTGCTTGTGGGGAAAAGCAGCCCCAGCAAGGCTGTGCTACCTCTTTCTGGACAGAATGGCAAAACACAGAGAGGCCTTCTCCTTCCCTCTCTGTTGTTTTTCCCTTGTGAGAAATTTAGGTAACAAACACTATATATGCTATTCCTTCAGTTTGATGGCATTTTGTGGCCGGCAGATCTTGACCCCTTAGATGTGTCAGTGAATTGAGCTGTTCCTCATTCTGTGCAAGACTTTACCAGACAAGTGTTTTTGTCTCAGGCTGCCTTCAGGTACAGGGCATACCGAAGTGACCTCCAGTAGCTGATGGAGAAATGTTCCTACTGAACATGATTCCTGCTCAAAATCACAATCTGGTCAATTTTCTTTTCAGAAATTATGATCTTTAATAAATAAAATTATTAAAACCAATCTCTAGCAAGAATAATTAAATCATTGCCTTGGTCTCCTTGACTAAATTCAGCCTCCATGTATTCAGGAGGTGCCCCTTAGTAATTCCATCATGGTGATGTGCTGGTGGGAAGTCATTGCAGGAGAGGCTGTGGCATAGAGTGGAGCCACTTGGCTCCTTTGGTATGGGGTGGCACAGATGCTGCTGTGCAGATAAAACTGTATGACAAGAAAGGCTGAAAAAGCTGGAGGTGGAGATGCAGGTTGTATGGCAGTAAACTCTGCAAACTGTAGAGTGAAGGAAAGTTTTCTTTTTAGGCACCAGTGATGACAGCTGGAGAGAAAGTGCTGGACTCTTCTCTGCAATTCTGTCACCCTCTGACATCTGGTGGGGAAGCTATTTCTTCATTCTATATTGCTATCCAGGCTTGGAATTCCAACTTAATTCAGAGTGAGTAGGAAACCTAGACAAAATGCTGAGAGGTGCCTTAGCATAACCCCCATCTCAGGTAAGCTCAGAGATGGACTTTCTCCCCCTGCTCTGCTTGCTGGGGTGTTTTTGGGGTTTTTTTGCACTCCCTGTGTGCAGAACACTTAAAAAGCATGTTCCGGTTGCTTTCTTCCCTTGTTCCTTCAGAGCTGTGCACTAAGTCTGGCTTGTTCCCTTGAGACAGAAGGACAAAGGAACTAATGTTCCTCAGCCACAGACCATGTACAGTGCCTGTCAAACTCAGCTTTTCCTTTGCTGGTATTTCTAATACTGGGTTTGGGCTGGTTCACAAGCCAAAGCTTCAATCTAGGCTTTGGTCCCAGAGGAATTCAGCAGTTTAACTTATCCCTGCCTTGGAGGAAGGGAATAAATCCCATCCTCTGAGAGCCATCCTGTGTAGAGTTCCCCATATTTGGGGTGTTAAGGCAAGAGTATAGAATGTTTCTAGGAAGGAAGAGAAAGGAAAGAGCTCAAGGAAAGAGCTTGGAAAAGCACAAGCCATTGGCTGCTTCCACCAGGTCAGGTGCATAACTCCAGCTGACCTTTCTGGAGACAGTGTTTGGACAGTGCCCAGCAGTTTTGAAAAATCCCACTCCTTTAAAACTATCTCTGTTCATCCTAGAAAATCCTTCAGGCCTTCTCAGCCTAAGAGCAGTGAGTAGCTGTGGTCCCCACAGTCATAGGAGTGCTTGAGGCTGGTGGGTTATGTGCTCCTCTCCATGCAGCATGGCAAGAGCTCAGCCCTGGATGCTGCAAGGCTGGTGGCGCTGAATGGGCACTGCATAAAAGTGCTGCTGAGGCTGTCTGTCTAAAAGTGCCCCACTGTTTGGCTGAAATCTTTTCAATTAACATCAGGCCATCACTGGTTGCCCTTTAAAGTTGTTGAATATGCCCGCCTTCATGTGTTCTGGGGATGGTTTGAAGGTGTCCTTGAGCACTGCACTTCTACTGGTAGGAAAGCAACCCAACTGTGCAATGTTTAAAGCAGGAAGAAGAAAAGGGGAAACCCTGCTGCTTTGCAAGGAAGGCAGACTTTTGCTGGGCTTTATTTAATTGGAAATGATTAATATTCCCATGTTGCTATAGCTCCTCTTGGGCTCTTCCTCCCTGTCAGGATTTTCATTTAGCATGTTTTTAATGCACTCTGCATATCTGCTATCATATCTGAAAGTCACCACTGCAATATATAACAGGCAGGTGGAGGAGGAGGATGGAGAGGAAGGAGCACAGATGCCTTTTCAGCATGCACTGAGTGCTGTCTCTGGAGAAGACCTGCTGGCAGGTAGTGCTGGGAAGCTGGTAAGGCTGTGCCATAAGCCAGCAGGCAGAGAGTTGGGAGGATGGCAGGCATTTCGGCATGTAGCAGTTGACATCTGGTGCAGGGAATGAGTGGGAGGGGAGGAGGGGAAAAGGCAGCCTGATTTCTCAGAGTTAGCTGCCAGCTTCTTCACCCTTGCCACCTTGCCAGCTCCTGGAGTTCAGAGTCGTGAGGCAGCCCATCCTTTGCCTGAAACTATTAGTTGTTCCACCATAAAAACATCCTAATCTCCTCAGCAAGAAAGCAACACTAAATGCCTGGCTCTTTTTGGGTTGGAGGTAAGGGCATGTCTGCTCTGCAAGCAGGAGGGACAGAAATGCAGGGATGATGAGTGAGAGCTGATGCCCTCCCACAGTGGTCATGGGGACTGAACTGCTGCTACTGGGATGCTGCCTGTCAGCTGTGGAGGCAGGAGAAATTTCAAGCAGTATGTGTTCCATCAGTGTCCAGATCCCTCACACTTTGTATGGATGTTTTGAGTTTGGATGGCCCCAACCCAAAAGTCTGGCATAGTAAAACTCCTGTCTTTGTATAAATGTGCTCCAAGCAGGGATTGAGTGGGAGAAATGTGGCCTCACTTCTGTGTTAGTAACACCAACACAAGTTCTGACTGGGTTCTGGGTTTGTTTTCATATTAAAATTTATCTTTGTTCTCAATGAAAGTTAAAGAGAGGAGGATTGGGGTTTTCACGTGTTTAGGCCTACCTACCCTATTGTGTTTTGTTTCTAAGCAGTAAACACTGCTCGATCAACTGTTCCTGACTGCTGCCACCTCCTCATCTTATGTTGCTAACACCTGTCAGCTCAGCCAAAATCTGTCAGCAGAAGTCCAAGTGCACTTCCTGACTTGCCAGCCCACCCAAAGCATCCTAGCCATCCCAGCTGGCTTCCCTCAACTTTCACACAGTACTTACAGGATCAGATAAATCTTTTTCTGTTGCTGACAAGGTGTCTATGTCTACATGGGTCATCTGTGCATACCTTAAAGTTATTAGAAAAAAACCATAAACCCATGTTGGCCGCTGGGAGGAAAGGAGTTTCTTGGTAATTCCAGGAACAGCCTAGCACTGCAGCACTCCCCTTTTGGAAGAGACAAGAATGGTCAAATTTGTGACCCCAGCACAGGGTTGTTAACAGTGCCTGTCATTGCCCTTTCCCACTCCCTGCTAGCAGAAACAAGTCAGGAGGGCTCTCAACCCTCAAATGGAATGTATCCCACTTGCATGTAAAACTTTTTGGATGTTATAACTGTTTCTATGTGGGTCTTTTCACCTTCTTCAATGTGTGCTGTATTTTAGCAGATGCATTTGCATGTTACAAACCACTTTTGCATATGGAACCAAGCAGCACACAATAAAACAGATCTGTTAAGCAGACCCTCATACCACCAAAGTCTAAGGCAGCTTTAGAGAGAGACCAAGAATATCTCAGTGATAAATCTCTTTTCAAAGGATTTTCAGCCACCTGTAAAAAAAATCAGTGATAGCCTTACATTTGTCATCGATTTCTGGGCTGAAATTCAGAGAGCACAGACTTGGTACAAGGGACTATGATGATTACAGTTGTTGGCTACATACTGAAAAACAAGCCTATTTGGTCAGTCATTAACCAGAAAGAAGAAAACAGAAGATCGTTGATTCAAGAGGCAGTTTATGCTTACTGAGTTGAAACAAATGTCCTTATTTAATTTTGTGAAGTAATTTTCTAAGCAATTAGTTTCATCCTTACCCCTTGTAGTTGTGATATGCTGACAAATATTTTTCCGCAGACAAAGAAACTGCAAATGGCTTTTCCACAAAAACTCTGCTGGTGTTCTGGGAATTTTGTTTTGAGAAGAGGTGACAGTTGAGTGAAATGGACTTCCCCAAACCCTTTTTCCAGCTTTAGCTTGGTTGGACATGACTGCTGGAGAAGTTTGGTCACTGTGGTTTTAGGAATCCCTGCAGACATGAGCTTGTGGGATAATGAGTCAGCTTAACATGGCTGCGCCTGTCAGAACTACCTACTACTATTCTTGTCAGAACTTTGAGATGTAGGAAAATATTTGGGGTTTTTCAACCTGAGTGTAACTCCTGTACTGAGTAAGATCTTGGAGTACTGAAGCACTTAAGCATAATCATAGACTCGAATATTATTAGTCAAAATACGTAAGGTTGTGTTTAGAGTCAAGGCTCCAAAAACCATTTATTTCTAAGAAACCTGATTATAGAGCTTTGGAAACACAGAGTCTCTGTCACAGGGAGGCCACTTGCAGTCCTCTTGGTTACAGTCTCTTGATCAGAGGCATTCTTAAAGGTAGCTTTGTGTTGAAGCATTGTCTTGGATCAGGGCTCTGGAAAACACAAAGGAAAGAACATTTTTATTACTGAAGACCATTATGGGGAAGCTATTCTGGGGAAGATGCTTTCCCTGAGAAATGTATGTTGTGTGAAAATCGTGGTTATGGCAAGGAAAATGTTGGTTCTTGCAGGCCAAGCATTGGTGCCATCTAAGGGATAGTGGCCTTGTCAAGGCAGTCTGTTGAATACTGATTGGATATTAGCTGAGGCTTCTTATTGATCTCACATATCTGTCCTTTAAAGAGGATTAGATGTGAGCAACTTTAGATGGAGGAGAGCAAAAAAGAAAGGCTGGTTCCAACACTAGCAGCATGTCTCTGTGCAAATTATGTCCATGATTCTAGGAAACTACTAGTGCTTTAACTTTGCCTCGCCTGGAGGCTGGCAAGGACAGGACCTGTATGTGAGGGGTTCGCAGGAAAAATTTACAAACAAGACAGTCTCTTATTTCTTAAGTTTGTACTAATGTGAAAAACAGTCAAAGACAAGTATCTTGATCTTTTCCTGACATTTGTGGTGGGGAGTTCAAGGAACTCAGTTCAAGGAACAAATCCAGCCCCACATCAGGTAACCCTGCAGGAGTGGGCAATGACTTGTAGCCAGCCAGGATGGATTTATTCCAATGGTGTGATGCGAGGAAGTCGCATGGACAGTGAGGTTTGGGCTCCTTGCTGAGGACCCCTTCCTGCACAGCTTGGCTATGGATGTATCCCCCACCTCATTCCCCAGCCTTTCCCTCTGGCTACACTGCCTGAAACCATCGAGTTACCCATGCCCACATTCCCCCATGCCTGGGGAACGGTAATTAGACAATGAGGGCTCTGTAAGGATGATGAATATCTTTTTTGGGGAAGCAGGTCAGATTTGAGTGTGAGTGTGTTGGTTCTCTGTGTGCGTCTGCCACAGCAGAGCCCACGGATGGGCTGACATTTCAGTGCATCCTGTTTACACTGCAGCCCAGACAGCAGGAGAAGTATTTTTAAACAAAAATGCAGATTGCATTGTAATCGCCCCATGTTAAGGAAACAAACATTTTTGCCACAGTGCAAAACCAAACATTTGCTCAAGATTTAGGATTCCTTTCCCTTAGGCTATCTGCAAAACATAAACATCTGACTTTTTCTCTTTTCTTCCATTGATTTCCTCACCAGTGTCCTGTGATACATTAAATGAAGAAATGTTTGCCATAGGTAAAAGTTTCACATTTTTGCATTTCATAGCATGCCAGGAATTTGGTCGCTGAGCATTTTTTGTTTTGAAATGTCAGGCGTGTCTGTCTGAATCAACTGACTGCAGTTTGCACTGCGAGAATGCCTGTATTTTCACAACATCTTTACACCAAAAGAGAGAGGGGGGAAAAAAAACAACAGAAAAGCACAGGCTAAAAATTACCCTGGTTGCTAAAAATACTGAGGACTGGAATAGAGATTTCACCACGCTGTTTTTCAGACTCACGTGTGCTTTGAGTTTATTACAGGATTAGAGCTGCCAAACTATGCCAAAGGCTGCAGTTGAGTTTCTATTATTAAATTGAGCTTTTTGGCTTCACCCCCAAACTGTGAAAGACTTCATTTAAGGATGGAAAATCCATAGGTAGGAAGCCTTTAGGATCAAGGGGTAGATATAAGGAAGTTGCTTTGCTTTCTCCAGCAAATTTTGTAGTGGGGTGTCTGGAGCACCCTGGCTATTGGAAGCATCACTCCTTCCTGTGCACTCTCCTGGTGGCCACTGGAATGGGGAGCAGCTGCTATTGGCCACCTTGTCTCAGAAAGAGTTTTTGTCACTGCAATGAAGGGTGGGTTTTACCTGTTTCACATTACACCCTTTGCTGTGCAGAACCACGATGGCAGAAACACTTGTCTGAAAACTGAGCTTTGTCCTACCAAACCTTTTTGTCCTACCTTTGTCCTAATGCTGTTGAAGAGGATTGAGAGGCAGGTGGGACAAAAGAGCCTTTTGTAGAAGACACTTAATGGAGAATAGAAGTTAAAGACACATTAGCATATGATTTAACCAAAATCATATAGCAAAAGAACCCACCCAGCCCATTGCTACTTTTTTATGTGATAGGAATTTGAAAGAGTAAAAGTTTCAAGATGGGTTCCAAGCAGGTGTCCCCTTGAGCTACTACACTGGGCTGATGCTGCCTCATAATACATTCCTGCTTTTCCTTCTTTTTTTTATTGTTTCATGTGGTTTTATTCTTCAGCATGCAGAATACATTATTTTGAAGAGCTTGATCTAAAAACAGCAACAAGTTGGAGCTTTGACTCAGCTGGGAGCAGCTCTGCCACCATGAGTTATCAAGCTCAGTTTGCAGAGCTGTTGTGCTGGGGAGGGAAGGAGCAATACCTGAGGGGACTAACCCAGATAATTTGAACAGCACCATCTCTTTTGCTTCTAGCAACAAAGAATGGCTGCTGGAGGACATCACTGTAGAGAATCAAGCAGGCAGACAGGTGCTATCAGCTTTCCAAATGCCAAAGCTGCACACAGAGGCCAGCTCATCACCTGTGCTGGCACCGCTGCGTCTCTTGGTCAGGCCACATCTGCAACGCATGACCGAGTCGAAACACCTTGCAGCTGGCAGTAATGATAATAAGGCTGATAAAAAGACTATTTGCTTGTGACATGATAATTTTTTCCAAAACAGTCCTTATTAATAGCCCACGGATGGCAGTGGCTATCTGGGGCCTCAGCTATGCAAACTGCTACAAGAATTTGCTCTGCAGCTGAAGTGGAACCACGACTGCTGCTGGCTGAGTCCTAGGTGAAATGGGTGTGAAAATGGGGAAATGTTTCTTTGGGGAAATCTATTTCCAGTCAAAACATCTATTTGTTGCTCTGAATATTTTATAATGTGGTCACAAAACGTGCAGGAAGGATATTGACCCCTTGAGTACAATATGGCTGACTTCATGAGACTTAACTCCCTTCACAAACTTGGACTGCTTTATTTCTTAGTGACATTTTTGAGCTAATTAAAACCCTCCCATGCAGATAGCTTGCGTCCCAAGCAAGAAGGAAAAAAAAAAGAAAATTCCTTGAAGCCTCCCCCAAAGGTCAAGCCACAAGCTGTGATGAATGTGTCCATTTATCACCTCGGGTGTGAGGCTATCCAGAGCTGTGACATTTCCCTGGTAAAAGTCAATAGCAAGCCCTGAGTTTGTAGCACGGTGTGCAATTTGCTTGCTTTTCCTTTTCCCTGCTCCCATTTCCGTTTAAAGAATGTGATGGTCTGTAGCAACCCCCATCTCTGTACCAGCGATACCAGTTGGTCTCAGGCATGCAAGGAGCCGCAGAACCATCCCAACAAGACCTGCCCTATCTGGGAGATGATGGGACTGAGGGACCAGCTCCTGGGAGAGGGCAGATCCAAGCCTGCAGGAGCCATTATCTGCCCAAGCTGCATATTGGCAACAGTACAGAGCCAGGCCTGCTGTCTTTATACTCGACCCTCCTTTTCTTCCAGCACAGAGATGCGAGTCTGAGTCTGAGCCTGTGCCTGCTCGCCTCCTGCTCACCCAGAAGAGTTGTGTGTTGGGATGTGAGGGCTGGGTGCACCTGCAGGGTACTCTGACTCACTTGACCCAGGTGCCTGGGAAGGAAGCCAAACCAGAAGCTGCCTTCACTTGCGCATCAGAACTGGTCTGGCTCCATCTGGGGTGGCCCAGACCAACTCTAAGTCCTTGTGACAGGGACACTGTTGGGGGGACCAGACCTCCTCTGAAATGAAACCTTTGAACTGCTCATCACGCAAGGACACCAGCTGCTTTGGTGCACTGATCCAATTCCTAGTGTGCTGAGTGCCTTGCTAATTATAGCCAGGAGGCAGACCTTTCCCCCTGCCCGGCTGAGCTATGCCGGCCTCCCAGCGAGCTGCAGGGAAGGTTTACCCCTATCTGTTACCAACAAGTGCCAGGACTTCATCCTAGCACGCAGCTGGCTCTGGCTGCTCTCGGCCAGCAAGGGCCTGTTACATTTACAGTTTTAGTTGCCATGTTTTAGTTCCAGAAGCAAGGGCTGAAGCTGTGGTCCCTGCTTCTTCCTGGCTTGTGGCTTGAAGATGGTCACAGGGAAGCGATGGCAGAAAGGGAGACCATGTATCCCCACCACCACTGATGCAGGATAGAGAGGAGAGGGGAAATTCAATGGCAAGTGAGTCATATGGAAGCAAATCCAGAGCTGTTTCACTTCCCTTCCCCTTTCTCTGTACTCTGGGTGACTGTTTTGGGAGATGTTAAAAGATACAAACTCTTCTATGGTTGAAGTCAAAGCTGTCTGCCAATAATAGACATGTTCTTTCCCTATACTTCACCCACGCAGGTTGATCTGTGTTTTTTATTAACATTTATGAAAGGCACTTCAAACTTATAATGATTGCAAAAAAAAATAATAAAACTGTTCCTTATGTTGTTGTTATATTTGGGAGTTTATTTGGCTCAACAGTATTTTTGGCTTAGCTTAAAAATTTCATGCTTGCCTGGTCTGCTTTTGTTGGCCTTTCTGTGAATATGTGCTTTGTAGATAGGGAGAAAAAATAATAACAAAATGTGGTTTTTCCTAAGGGTTCTGAACCAGGTGGAAGAGCCTGTGTTTTGTTCCTCACAGTGAGAAGTGGGTTAGCTGCTGCAGCTGGCTCGAAAAAAAAATAAATCTTTATTTTCCCTTTCTTCTGTGGCTGCTGCCTGTGCCACAGGTGTAGAGAGCTGCTTTGGGACACACAGCACCCCTGGGAGTTGTATTCAGAGGGGTATGAGAGTTGCCTAGGCAGGGAGGACAGGAATGAGAGAAACTGGGGAATGAGGATAGGCAGGTGAAGCAAAAGGGAAGGAGATGTGGGTAGGACGATAAACAAAGGAGGAAGCTGGATCTGCATACCATGCTTCGAAGGTGAGGCTAATGGAGGTGCCTAGTACACAAATAAATGCAGAGAACTACATACAGACACACCTGCAGATGCACACAGATAAAAATGTCTATTAAGAACTTGTGAATGATTTGAGCAAAATGTAGCTCTGTGTGTGTACATCATCTAACAACACCTGAGTTCTGAATTTGGTACTCCTCACTGCTCCTATCAGTACTGATTTATAAATCCAGCACAACAGATCCATTGTTCTCTAAATAAACTCTTATTCTGAGTCTGCATAAGGTCTACAAAAATCAGGAGGCAAAATGTAATGTACGTTAAGTGACCTGAACTGCATAGAGAGATAAATGGTTTCCTCCAGGGCATATGCTGGAGGAAACTCTCAACTCTTTATCCCTGGACATACCGAGGCTGAGGTTTCTAATTGCAATAAGCACTTTGTGAGGGAAGGACCTATTGGGACATTAGCTGGGCATTTTAGTGTTCTCTAGCAGCACACCTTGCTCACCTGAGCATCCCTGGTACCCTTGAATTAGAGAAATTAAAGTCATTGGAGGGAAAAATAGCAAAAAAAGGGAAAAAGGAAGTGCTAGCCAGGCTGAACACACTTTTCAGATACTCTCTGGCATTTGCTGACAAGGAGTTATGTTAGAAAAAGGTGAAACAGGTAGCCCCAACACTGGTGTGTGGCACAGACTTTGCAGGGGGCCCTTCAGTAGAGGCAAAGGCATCCCTCATGGGATGGGCATGCTACACAGCAGTTGACATCCGTTCATAACAACTGCCAATTCAGCAGGATTTGAGTCCTTTTCATAGGATCTGAGGAAACTCCCAAGCCAGTTGTAAATTACTCCTTAAAAATTCAAAGGTTTACTATTTATTGCATGTGTCACAGTAGGATGTTGGAACTGTGCCAGGGCCTTCAGCAAGCAGGGGAAAAAAAAAGGCTTATACCTTATATCAAGATCTTATCTGGGAGTAAAAATTTATTGGTATATGCAATGTCACCTGCAGAGAGCTATGAACTCCTTGAGAGGTTTAATCCCAGTGAGCGCAGACTAAAATTTCCTATTTTCTATAGGAAATGGAAAATTTTTCTGTAAATTTTCCTCAAGTATTGCTTTCTGGAGTATAGAAATTATGTGTCTTGGGGACTTGGTGGATTCTTGGTTCTGGCCAAATAGTTTCACAGCGATGCCTGAAGCAAGGACTGGGGCTCTGGGCATGTCCCACATCAAGCTCCCTTACAGAGAGGGAAGCCAGAATGGGGGCAGAGGTATCATCTGCAGTGGGATTTGTACTAAAAATTGTGGGTTTTTTGCTTTGTCAGCTTGCTTTCTGAGAAACAATCAGATTGATGACTTTCTGTTTTGTTTTGTCTTATTACAAACCTGAGTTCTGATTCAATACCCACTTCTGTAGAGAAGTAACCCAGTGCTTGGCTGATACCTTTATCTCTTTACCAGCTGAAGGCAGCAGTAAAACATTGAAATTAGACTGGAAATCATAGGACACTCCTGACCCAGCAACTGCCTATTTATCACAAGAAAATATATAAGAGTTTCAAATAAATATGAAAGGCCCCAGTCTCTGTAATCCTGTACTTTAAGACTTTTAATATATTTTTTTTTAAATTGCTTTTAATGCCTGTCCAACTCAATCTGTCCCTCTGCTTTTGCTTTTTGGACATGGGTCAGCATTACCCTTCCAGCTTGAAAGACTGTTGTCAAAAGCTGGGCTGCAGCCAGGTAATCAGGTCAGCAAGGCAAAATTCAATCAAGTGTTTTTTTGGCCAGTGTCACTTTGGCCCGGACAAACCCTGGAGCCACAGCTGCCTGGCAGCCCTTGTCCTCTGATAAGCTCAGAGCTGATCTGCACACCGTTTTCAGCACGTGTTTAACTCTTTACATCTTTCTCTGTTCATTTTGGGGATGGGCTTGCCTTGCTGTCCTTGTGCCTACACCAGTGGCTGGCTACCAGCGTGGTCCCAATTTTTGTGCTGTCCTACCCTGGTGTGCGTGCCTGTCAACAAGCATAAGGATTGGGTACTCACTGGTGCTTTCTGGGTGGTTCCTGGCTCTCAGGTGCTCTGTCATATGGGCTATCTTGCCATCCTTGCAGTCCTTGTGAACTGATGGGATTGGTACCATGAGGTGACATAGTTTGATGAGGCTTTGCATGAAGGGCTGCTTCTTTTTCTTCGTTTTAAACCTGCCACCTTCACTTAACATCCAGAAAATAAAACGTAGCAAAGGGGCTGGAAGGGTCCTGTGGCTCAACAAGTTTCAAAGCAATGCTTTCTTCTGCTTTCAGTGACCAAGTTTTCCTCTCCAGACTGGCCCTGTGGAGAAAATTAGCTTCTCTTGATAGAGTCTAATCCAGAGCCAAAGCTGAAAGATGAGACGAGTCAATTTTCCACTGGGTGCGTCTTAATATTTCATTGCCAGCACTGCACAAGCAGCACTTCCCCTCCATTATAAAATGGCATAAGAAGGATGCAGAATCCCAGAAACAGGCAATGTTAATTTACATCTTACAAGTGTTGTTTATCAAATACAACTGTAATTGCTTACTTTCCATTTCTAAAATGTGTAGCAATAAACTCAAAAAAATAATCAGATACACATATTTGGCAAGCTCTTTCCAGGGTTTTATATCAGTCCACTGCTGGATTCAATTACAGGCAATTTGAATTTTTCATGCAATGTCTTGCTTCTTAAAAATGTCTCCTTTCAAATCAAAGCTCTCAAAATAATTTGTGAAAATTCTCAAGTTGTTTTAAGTTTTCTTCCAAAGTTTTTCCTGTAGTGGGAAATTAGATTTTTGTGTTATGTGGAAAATGTTTTTATTCTTGAAATAAAACTTCTCCAGTATTTCTGTGTAATTGGGTATGCACTGAGCCAGACGAAAATGGAATTAATTTTTTTTAACATCCTTCTCCTCCGATGCATTGGAATAAAATTGCCAGTCCATATCCTGCTCTTTGCAGGTTGAGCGCTGGCCAGGCACCTACTTCCCCAAATTGATTCCTATGGCACCCAATGGTGACAATATAAAACCAGGAGCCTGTGATTGTAGGACAGCTTCTCTAAAGTTTGTGGATCTTTTACTTATCAAAAATCTCCAATGGCTGTTGGAATTTCAAAGGTATTATAACTTCTTTTACTGGAATAGGTGATACCGTTGGAATTGTGCACTGGGCCATGTGGCTGTTTATCTCAGTTCCCTGAGTGAGGGTTGGAAGACATCAGGAGCATTGTGGCCTGCTTATTCTTCTGTTTTCCCATCTTGGGCAGTCTTTAAGTTCCTTTCCTTTAAACTATGTTTCAAGAGAATGAAGCGGTTGTTGCTCATCCTAATTGATTTCAGCTGAAGTTAACAGTGCTAATTATCTCTTATACCTCCTTCCTATTTTTATCCACTGCTGCTGAAACAGATGAGAAGTCATTGGATGAAAATCCTGCAATGTGGTGGATTTCTCTGCTAAAACCTCTGCCGTGCAACGAGGGGATTAATAGTACATGGTGTTATTAACTGTAAATCTCGGTCCCCAGGCTGGCTCTGCTTCAGTACATGATTGAATGTTCCCTCTTCCCGCTCAGTCATTTCTGTCTAATGCCACCCCCCCGGTTGCTGATCCTCTTTTATCATGGGGCTGTCAGTCACAGCAGGTCTGGCCAGCGAGCTGTATGATGGGGAAAGCAGTGAGGGTGCTCTGCTCTGCAGCTGGCCTGTGCCAGGGTGTCACCTGCAGCTCTGGGCACACAGCACAGCTGTTCCTATCACTCGCCTTGGTAGCCCTTCCATGCTTGGCCGCCACCTGGTGTGCCCCACAAGGCTGTACTGCTATGAAAACCTGTGCTTCAAGGTGAACACATTTCTCCTCTGCCTTTTTCCTATCACTGGCAGGTTATATTTTTAAAGGTCACACAGGCACAGAGGGAAACACGAGCATCCTGCCTGTTGCAGCTCTGGGCTGCTGCAGCAGACGTGTAATTTCTCTCTAGGGAAGGGGAATAAGGGTAGGGCTGCAAACTTCCCTTGTAGAAGTGGAACCACCTGGGAGAGAAAATGCAGGGAAAAGACAAGAAAAATAGCATAGCAGGATTGCAATATATAGAAGTCCTGCAGAGACAGTCAGTTCTTGTTCAGCCTTCATTTGCTGATTGATATCACTAGTGCTTCCCCAGTGGGATATTTCAGTTTCCTACAGCTCTCCCTGTTCATATGCCACATGTTTCTTCACAATTTATCTTCACAGATGTGGACACACAGGCAGTAAAAGGTGGAATGCCTTGGCTAAGGTCATGGAGCAGATGTAGGAATTGGGAACAGGTGTCTTCCCTGATACTTTCTCCTTTTAAGCAGAACAAGGCAATGGATTTTGGCCAGGGTCTTCTAGACTGTTTTAGTGGGGTCAACAAAGCAGCTACAGCTCTGTTAGATTCCTCGTGCTTCCATTGTGCAGCTTTCTGAGACACTGATAAAAAGGGTAAGAATAAGGACAGTCTCACAGGCATAAAAAGGACTGTCATGTCCATCTGGAAAATACAGCCTTGGGCCAAATGTTGCAAATGTTACTGGTCCCTCCTGAGCCTCATGCCAGGTAGGACACAGGATCCCATGCAGTACATGGGGTCTCTGGGCATGAGACATATCCAGCATACACCAAAATATTCCAATGAACAGATTTGGAGGAAAAAAGCTTTGAGTTTTCAGCCTCACAACAGCAGCAGTTTGCCATGTTACAGGCTTGGTCCTTTAACTTAGTCTTCAATAATTTAGAGTGTTTCAAGGAGTAAAATGTTTGGTGAGAAGGATCACTCCATCGGCTCCGACAGGATAGTCCATAAACCATGGGCTGTTCTGAAACACATAGAATAATTATTTCACAGTAATAGGAGTAAATATTTATCATTAAAATTAAGCATATTTAATAGAAGTGGCAAAACTTACTCAGAGAGCTGAGCCCGTGGTGTAGTTCTTCCCTGAGGTTGCCCCTCAGTTTTGTTTGTTTCAGTGTGTGTGTGATTTTTTTGGTGGTGTTTTCTCTTTAATTCAAAGCTGACACGCATGCAAAACTATGATGAAAAGAAGGACAACATGGAGAAGCCCTGTCATCAAACTGACCTTTCTTGGCAGAGATTTGGAGTGACAAAGGCTGTAAGAACTCACCCCATGACTTTGACCAGCTAACCTCAGTGGCTTGAAACTAGACTTTGTGCACCAATTAGGGGAGTAAAATTCAGCGCAGCAAAGCCAGCAGATACTGATGTCAAAGCAGCATTCAGGCATCTCATTAAGCACTGGAATATTTTTGTGTAACTCCTGTCAGATGTAAGGGAATTTTTAAAATCTAGCTCACAAATACATGAGGAAGTACTCGGGACATTAAAAAAAAAATTAGTAGCTTTCTTGTTCTGTATCTCTTGTGACTACAAAAATGTGCATGGGACAGCAGGGAGAGAGTTTAAATAGGCATCCAGGTCTGTGAGGTTGGTCCCACTGTATCTGTTCCACAATGTTAACATCAATGACCAAATTACTTTCCCCTTTCCTGTCTGGCTGCTGTAGGGACCAATATCTGCCTTGAGAGGAGACTTGATGTGGCTTCATACAAAAAAGTGCTGTACGGACATCAGCAGTGAAGAGGTTTCCACCTTTTGGCACATTTCTGAGTCTGGTTCTCTTGGAGCTGCAGGAGGGAGAAATGCGTGGTTGGAAATCTTGAACTATGCATATCTCTGGGCTGTCTTCATCCCCTCATGCTGCACCCTGATGTTAAGGTCTGTGATTCCACAATTTGTTGATCAGGTTCTCTTTAAAACAGCGTAAACTGTAAAGAGTTTTAAAAAGGAGAGAATCTGCCAAGTCAGGCAATGCTTGCAAAGATTTATTTCCTTTTGTCCCTATATTAAACATTTTCCCTTTCAGCCATTTTCACTGGATTATCAGTGCCAAATAAAAAGAATAGGAGCATGGCAGGGGAATAACTGGCAGTAGTTTGAGTCTTCCTTTACCCTGCATGTGCTGAGCTTAAGAAGGGGTGACTTTCCATCATGAACCTTCTGGCTCTTTCAGCTGGGCTCAGAAACCCATGTAAAGCAAGAAGAAGAAGAATGCATGTCTAGAAGATATAAAACAAGCTGTGGAAAAATGGGAGTGAGGTGGAAGATACCCAGCTGTCTATATTTAGAAGTCAGAGTATATGTGCTCCCCCAGCAGCTGTGAGAAATGATATTATATGGAAAAAAAAACCTGGCCTAATGGATTCCAGCCTGCCTGTGGTGGCACTGTGCTTTTGAACAGCTATGGTATGAATTACAGCAGCTCCAAAATTTCATCTATAACCGAGGAACCAGCTGGAAATTAGCAGGATTTACTGTAAATGTACAGCCATACATTGCCAAACCCTAGTGACAGAGGAATGGCTCTGGGGTGGAGGGGTAAAGGAATAAAAAAATCCCACTGAGCAGATCACCAATAGCAAAAAAGCACCAAATTTTCTAACTCTGTAAATTAGAATCTATTATAACATCATAAATTGTATTTGAGCAGGATCCTTGGGACTGGAGCAGCATCAGGAGCCCTGCATAAGGATATGGGTGTCTGCAGGATTAAGCCATCATAGCACCATGCATCATTATAAAAGCACAAAGGTCTTTAAATATAGTGGAGCACAAATGTTATGTGGCTTAAAATAAAAAGGTATGTTTTTGTCTAGGAAGGGGTAAGCCCTGTGTGATAAGGGTGGAATTTAGGACAGTCAGTGCTGGGAAGAGACCTGGAAAGGAGAATTTCTTACCTGCCTAAATGAAACTTTACACACTGCCATCTGCCCAGGTTGACCTATATTTCAGGCAAGTGATAGAGCAAAGATCTCCCTTTTAACTTCAATTTCTTTCATCAGAAACACAAGGCTCTAACAAAATATATTTTGGAGAAAAAGATCTCTGACATGGAAGAACTGAAACAAAATTACTTCAATCTTTTATGCCCTCTGTATCTAAAAATATAGATGACTAATCGAAATAATAAAATATTCACATAGTCAGGAATACGTGTTTACAGTTAATGCTGAATTACATCCAAAGACATTTTTAAATGGGAATTTAATGGATGTCTTTGAACAGAATGAGACTTTTTTTCTCAGTTCACTCTTCATAGGAGGAGCTTTGGGAAATCACTTTGGAAAGCCCATCGCTGGTAGCCTTGCCAAAAGCCACCATGCAATCCTGGGCAGCACATCCCTCTGTGTCTGCAGAGCACTTCCCCTGACAGGAGCTGGCTGCCTCCTGAGATGGTGCTGTACCATACCAGTGAGTTTGGCAGCATGCTGGTTTCCTGCTATCCAGGAACATAAAATAGCATTTTTTTTTTGGTAGATGAGAAAGGTTTTGTGCCAGGGACTCACTGGAGGAGAGATTGGAAGAAAGAAGCAGATCTGAGGTCCCTCTCCATTCTGGGTGGCCCTAGGACTAGTGTGAGATGGGAAGGGCTGTGCAGCTGAAGGGTCCCGAGCAGAGGGATGAGTACAGCCGGCTCTCTTGCAGCAAGTTCCTTTTTGGAGCAGAAAACACTGACCTGGTCTTGAAAAGCCTGGGATTTGACATCCACTTCTGTCCCTGCCCAGCTGCATATCCTTAAGCAAGATGCTTCATTTCCCCACAACTCAGTTTTCCACCTGAAAAACCTATCTGCCTGAGTTTTGCACTCCCTGGTTGGGGTGAAGGACTGCCGAGAAAGTACATGTGGCTTTAGAGCAGGTAGGCAGCCAGCACTGCCATGGGTCAGCACACCCTGAGGAAGCAAGCTGGCCCAGGACTGCAGATATTGGTGAGCAATAGTCTCAGGAGGACTCTAAAAAATAATAAAAAGAAAAAAAGGAGTGAGTTTTCTATGGTGTCAGCATTGTGTCCTTTGCTGCAGTTTCCCAAAATTCTGGTACTGAAAGTAGACATTGAGGAACACAGAGCTTTACAAACTGCTCAGTATGCTTTTTGAAGAGGTTTTCAAATCTACCTACCTTTCAAAATGTTACAGTAGGATTTCTAGGGTGGTCCATTAATCTAGATTGAAAGCATGCTCTAGCTAGGGAACAAATGATGATCCAGGGATGAAGTAATCTTCCCTCTTCCTTCTGAGAGCCAATATATTTTCTATGAGATACAGGCTGCTAGGGACTTACTAAACTGTTTCTCTTTCCAATCTCAGCTTCTAATTTCATAATAATTTTCATATTGTTGGCTTCATAGGCTGACTACCACCCCCCTCCCCCACATTATTTTCTTCTCATTTACCTTTTTTTTATTCCACCCCTAGAAATGGATGAATGTAAGACAGCCTTTCCAATCCATAATACCTGAGGAGATCTGAAATGAGGTCAGAGAAACTGACCCATCCCTACAGGAAAGTCCTGCTGCTCTACAGCATTACTGGATGTACTGCAAATGCTAAAGACACACTTGGACAGATAAGAAAGCTGGGGGTGCTTTAAATGGAGACAGCCCATGCACAGGAAAATCAGCAGGAGTCCTGTTTGGCCATCCCCTCTCTGGGAAGAATGTGGTATTGGACTTCTCTGATTTCCTTGCAGTAAATCTGGAAATGACATCGCTGTAGCAAACCAGTCAGCTGGGTCTTAATGGTTGTCACACTGCTGCATGCCAAGGTCATTTAGAAAGTCAGCAGTGACTTTTTGGGAAAAGCAGCTCTCACCACTTCAAAGGCTCAGGCTGCTGCCACTGGAGTTAGTTTCTCTTCTTCACGCCAGGCCTTGGTGCTTGCCAACCATGAAGGAAAATCTGCAAAGTAAGTCAATGTTTGCAGTTTCAGAACATGAAGAATAATTTCCTTTACTGTTGCCAAGGCAGGACTGAAGGCAAGGAACTGAATTGACTCCCCCCTGCCCCAAGGGCAGAGGAGGTGTCTGTCCCTCTTGTTCCTTTGCAAGATTAGCTATTCCCATTCCTGGGGCTGGATGTTAAAGCCTTCTGGAAATGTGAAGTTAAAGGACATTTATTAGTATGCTAACATGGTCCTATGCATCCCTTAAGAAAAAAACAACACTGAGGAGAACTTCACATTGCACTCAAAGATGTGCACTGGCTGAAACAGACCTTGATGTTGGATTCAGACACAGAGTTAGGCCTGAGGCTGTCTCAGAAGACCCTGGCAGTTTGCAAAAACTTTCTGGAGGAGCATTTACATCCATTTTTGGTCATCCCTCCTGGTGACTCAGCCTGACTTAAGCCAAGCTCAATCTTCCTCATCTGAGTTATGCTTCTCCCATACCCTCTCACTGGGGCAGTTAACACTGCTTGTGAGGACATGGGTTTCCCATTCATAACTATGGTGGGACTCAAAAATAATCCCCCAGAAAAGCCTCTGGGGAGAGGGAGGCTAATGGGAGATTTGGCTTTGATAACAAGTTGCTGTAAACCAGTTTTTAATCACTCTTGGGAGCTGGAGAGTTCTCCCAGGCTTATTTTTGGCAATTTTTAAAATCTTTTTCTTCATTTTTTTCCTTCTCCCTCCACCCATTTGGATCTGGAGTGTTCACTAAGGGTAAGGCAGTACTATCTGGCTACTATCAAAAAGCCCTGATGAGCTGTCCAAATGCATGTTGTTCCTGTCCAAGAGACATCACTGGGATCAGATAAAAAGTTTCCCTCTTCTAATGCAGATCCCAAAACATCCTGGCGTCCCTGATAAGGGACATGTTTATGAACAAGACAGGCATTACATATAGCTCCTCTGGGTGAAACCAGATCTATTTTCCCCATATTGGAGCTGGTCCATGAAGCATGATGCTCCATCTGCTCTGGTGCATGTCCCTTCACAGGTCCAATCTCAGTACCTGGCTGTTGTGGTGGGATCAGGCACACACACAGATGCCACCGGGGCTTGGCAAACCTAAGTAACACAGACTGGAACACCAAGAAGAGGAAGGATGGTGGCTGCCATTTGGTTTAGAAAGCAGGATTCTGGTGCAGCAGCTCCATGCAGTCGCTCTGATGAGCTATGTGGGAGTGTGTGTCAGGAGGAGGAATATACCACTCTTCCCCAAGTAAGGAAAGCTCTTAAGCTCTGAAATGCAGTTCTAGGTCAAGCAGTGGAAAGATTAATCATTCTTGCTTTACAGCTGGGCTCAAGATACAATTCTAAACCAGTTTTGTCCAACATACTCTGACTGAGGAAATTACATCAACCAAGTTAAGCCTGAGGCTTCCTTTTTTAAAAAGGAGGAGCTGTATTTAAACACCACATACCACCCCTCTTTCTAGCAGCAGGATAGAGTCACTTTTCTTCAACTCAAATCTGTTCTTGGATCTGTCAGTAAAAAAAGACCCCCCTTAGCAAATGAACTGACATTCTTTGGGTGACAGTCTTTGGGTATGATCCAGCTTGCATGTGAAGTTGAATGGAGAACAAATGACACCCTCTTGAGCCAGGGAATGCTGTGGGTGACAGAAAAACTCCCTGTGGTGGATGACAACTGTGTTTTCATAACCAAGCCAAAGCCTTGGGGTTACAGGAGGGGGAAGATGAGACACTGCAGTGAAACCACAGTGAGGAAAAGGTCTGCGCCCTTGCCCTCAGAGGTGCCACTGTGGTTGCACCTTTGGTCACAACAAACCCACCAAGATGATAGGTGGTGCTCAGCCTAAAACACTGCACCTCCATAGAATAGCCCAGATTGGCAATTAATTTTTGCCTCAGGCAGAAGGAACCTACTTGGTCCCATCTAGAAACTCCAGCCTTAAGTGGCTATTTTGCACCATTCATACTTCTGGCAGGAGGAGTTCCATACATGGGACCTACATTTGTGCCCCCAAGTTCCATTGCTACAGCAAAGAGCATCCAAAGCTGGTTTATAGTTCAAAGTATTTGCTTTGACACAGTCTTGAGTGGTCACAGATTTGGGTATTAAAACATCATACTTTCCAGTAATAGGTCACATCACAACATGTTTGCCAATTTTATTAATTTGGACAAAATGAGATAAAACTTATTTAGCTTTCAGCGTGTATGCACCATGCAAATACCAACCAATCTGGGTTTAAAAACTCTCTAAAGCTACAAAAAAAGAAAGGAAGCTAGTTATTTTTAGCTCTGATTCAATGCACAGCAGCAAGCCCCCTGTATATCATAACGAGGAGGGTGGAATGATGCAGAGGCAGGGAAGAACAGCCTTAGAGAAAAAAGAAAAAAAAGAAAAAAAAAGATAAGAGGAAACTTCTTGAGCTATTATTGCTTTTGCAGTCTTCTTATCTGGAACTGAGTACAAGAAATAATTGAATTACAGTGCAATAATTACTGGGTTAATGAGGGCAGACAGGCAATCGCAATATTCCTCATTTTCTTCCGTCCCGTTCCTGAAAATACTTAAAATAATTGGTAAACAAAGTGGTTTATTTATACATACAGACAGACTATACATCTCAAACCAGTAAAGCTAAGCAGGGAGAATGGAAACAATTGTTTGCCCGGGATTTGGAAACATTTAAAGGAAAAGCTTCCCTTAAGGAAACAGTGCTATATACTATCAGAGCTTACTTCACAGCTGGCTGTTAAACACCCAAGCTGCTTTAAAACTTGACTTGGAGATGCTGAATATATAGGTTTAACTCCTAATGAGTTGTTAAGTGGCTCAGTAATTTATTTCCTTCCCAGGGGCTAATAATCGTGTCAGAAGGAAAAGGGCAGCTATCAGCAGTGACATTTAGGTGATCCCCATCAGGACTAGTAGAATTATTATCGCCTTGTTCGCCACAAGGCAGTGAGCTCTCCCGGTGTCAGCAGCACAGAGGGGTTTTTTTTTTCCTTATTCATGTTATAGCGGCCTGTGTTATTCCTAGCCAGGGCTAAACACCGCAGGAAGGGTGACGAAGAAAGTAGCCTGTGCCTGGGGAAGTTGGTCAGGCAATCTCAGGAAGATGAGGAGCTCCCACTGAAAGCTAAAGCTGTGCCAGCTCATTAGCGCTCTATGGGGAAAATATCTCCTAATGACATGGGATGCAGCTACTTGCTGCCTTTTTTAAGTGTCAGGTTTTCTAACTCAGCACAGGTCAGCTCTAATCAGTGTGGGTTTTAAGCCTCAGCTGCCGGCTGCTTTTGAGCAGAGCCTTTCAGAACAAAGCTGGGAGTGGTTTGCAAAGGCTTCCTTTCCTGCTTTTTCAGACCAGGCTGAAATCAGGAGGAAGTAAATACTTCATTTCATTTTGGTTACTTTATGCCCACGTAGGTGCTGCTTTGCTGAGACACAGTCTATTGTGCCAAGCAGCAGTGCTTGTAGAGCAGGGCTTTTGCTTAATTTCTCTGCTAGAATTGCTCATTAAGTGAAACAAGGCTAAATCTTAATAATTTCCATGATGAGGCCAATACAAGAAGTCTGTCTACAAACTGGGAAGCACCATGAAAAAGTTACTATTTAAGCATATTAATTATGGGGAAGTACAGACAAATTCTTGCTCTTTTGTGGTATTGCTTGGCTCAGTAAAGATGAGCTGTGTGGGCTAACATAGAGAATGGTTTGGGTTGCAAGGGACCTAAAAAACCATCTAATTCAAATCCCCTGCTGAGGGCAGGGACACCTTTCACTAGACCAGGTTGCTCAAAATCCCATCCCACCTGACCTTGAACAGGGCCAGCGTGGGGCATCCACAGCTTCTCTGGACAACCTCATACATGTGGTAAAGTAAAGGAAAGAATGAATCCTATTGTGCTGACATGATATGTGCTCTGAAGATCTGTGGCTCTGTATGGTCATGTTTGCAGGTGGACTTTGAAGGTGAGTGTGGAAACAAAAGCTAGCTGCTTGGGTCAAGAGCTTGCAGAAAGGTGAATATTTAGATAAAAAATACATGGGGGGGTTTCCTCTTATTTTTTTCTCCTTCTTTTTCTACTTCCCTATTACTCATGTCTTTCATTTATGACTGGTTTTCAGAAGATGTCCAGTATGAAACATCACTACAGTTCTTGTCTTACAATAAGGAAGCTCTGGTGGTACTAGTGTTAGCTTCAGAGAAAGAAAAATGTGGCCCCCTGATTTCCTTGGGTGAGGTAGGCTTCCTCTGTGCTTGTTTGTCAGAACCTTGTGTTTCACACTCTCCCACAACAAAATCTCTGGCTCGGTGAAGATAAGATCACAGTAAAGGCTTGTCATACCTGTTGTCCAATTATGTCAGTCTGTAAAAACGGCTCTAAGTGAATAAAAATAGCTTTGACAGTGTGAATTACAATGTTCTGTTGTGTGACTAATTTCAGTGCCTTGGTGTGATAACTTAGTTGCTGTAACAATTAAGACTATGCCTTAACATTAACAGATGGTAACAGATATGAAACTCGGAGTTAGGCCCATCTTAACTCTTTGTCTTAGCATGTTTTTGAAATGGACTTTGCCAAATATCTTTTCCACCCTGCAGTCTAAGCCAGGAGGAGGTATAACATTTTTCCTGCTCTATTACTGTGGCCATTTTAAAGTTTTAATTTATGTTTTTCGATCCAACTGTCCTTCTACTCCTGCTGTTTTTTGTAGCTGCAGCACAGAGCATCTTTTCCAGAGGACAGGGCCAACTGCTGAATGCATTGCTTGGCTTAAAGGACACTGCTGACAATCCCAGCTCCTGTAAGTCTGTAGGTCATGTTGCTGAGGTCAAGCAGCCTCTTAGAAGCCAGGCAAATGGGACATGTGAAAAGGGGCCCTCTTCCAACCAAAGAAACACAGGCATGCACGCAGGACCATTAGGCCAGTAAAGCCAGTGGGGTTATGCACGCTCTGCAAGACAAGCAGCTGCTTGGAAACTTTATTGCATGGAGAGGAGGGTCTCAGCACAGGCAAGATCTTCCAACTTACTCAGCTATACTGCATGGTTTTGAATGACTTCATGACACAGGAAGGGAAGGTGTATAGGGTGACTCTTTTTGTTGTACAGAAAAATAACCGCTGCCACAGAACCAGACCAAAGTTCTCCTTGTTTGGACTTCTTCCCCTTACACTCTGCAGTATGGTTAGATGTGAGCACAAACATTGCTGAAGACTCAGCTTGGCTATTTAATCATGGGCCTGCAGCATGCCAGCTTCCAGGGGTATATTCCATTTTTAATTGCCTCTGCATTGCTCCTTTGTACGCTGTAATTTGTCATACTGCAGGAGACTGTTTTGCAGTGTCTGTACTCCATTCTGTTGCATGTCACCTCATCTAAAGTTAAACTCCAAAATAAAATAAATTGTATCCATTCTGTTAAGCATTAAGTATTGAATAGGGGGTTTAGCTGAAGTTAGATGCTACAAATCATTCTGACATAGCAAAAGATAAAAGGGATAAAAAGAAGGCCCTTGCATAGCTAAGCATTTTAAACAAGAAGCCTTATGGTATATAATCTTATCTTGTTAATATATTAATCTAAGAGTTGAGTGGCCAAGATTTCACAGTCCAGAAATAAACCCATCATGAGCAAGGATTCAAATGCAATAGATGTCCATGCCACAAGCCATTACAGTACAGTGACATTTAATTATCATGTGCATACAGAAATACTTTTCTGTGGTAAGCTGGCGGGAGAGGGTACTGAAGGAAGAAAATATTTGCTTTGACTCATGCAGGATAAATGCAGTGCTTGAATGATGTTTCTCAAAACAAATTGCTGTTCCAATTTTCTGTCCTGCCCAGCTTGACTTCACAGAATTGTCTGTATGTTGCATATGTTCCAGGGGCAAGAGGAAAGCCTGAGACAGATCAGGTTGAGACTTCAGGGATTTTATTTTATTCCCTAGTTTTTCAGTTGTAAAAAGATCTTAATGGCACTTCCATTGTAACAAAGGTGCTATGAGGAAAGATTTCTGTGATGTGTTCCTGAAGCACTTAAGATTAGAAAGACTGGGGAAAGGGTTTCAGCAAATTATTTCCAATCCCATGTGGTTAGTATTTCATTTTTCAGACCTGCTCCTCTTGGATCATGCAGAGCAAGTGCCTCTGAGTAATTTGTTAATGGGACTTGGGATCATCAGAAATCAGGAAAATAGTTTCACTGGTAGTTTCCCAAAGGGTTTCTCCCTGCGTGTCCTACCCTGGACATACAGGATACATGCATATTGTGTCTGAACCTTGCTGTTAGAAGAGAGGAGAGACTAAATGCTCTGTGTAATGCTCTACAGCCCTTCTGGCTGTATTCAGAGATTCATGATCCTTTGCTTCATTTTCCTCAGACCTCTGGCCACTGCCCTGCTTGCCACAGTCTGAGAGAGAAGCTTCTTAGGGTTTTATGTATGATGAGTAGACTCATGAGCCATACAGTCCATGGCCCCATTCAAAAATATTTATGCTCAAATCTTTCAGGCACTTTTTTATTATTATCCATAACTGTAAAATAATTTCTTAAATGAAGAGATCAAAACCCTGAAATCTCACTAGCAGAGAGACACTGAGGCATCTCTTTTCTTCAAGGTTCCCAGCATTGGGATCATTACAGTAGCATTAGGCTGGGCACAGAAGTGAGGAGACAAAGCTCTGAGTGGTTTTTAAATGTCTTCATTAAAAATGAACATATTTTATGAGCATTCTCTTCTAATGTGTAATTTCACTTTGCTATGAAATTCCAAGTTCTTGGCAATGTGATCCTACTGGATTATCATTCAGCAAATAACACAAAAGCACAGGCTTTTGCTGGACTTTCTAGGACTGCACAACTTATACTTTGTAGGAATCCTCACTAATATTTGAGAGGATGATAATTAAAAAACTGAAACAACACCAAACAAAAAAATCCCAAATTATTCCTCAATAAGATCTTGAAAATATTCCATCTGGCTTTTATGAAGTAGATAACCAAGATCAGTCTTTTGTACAGCTGCTGATAGGAAAAGTCTCATGACTAAAAGAATGACAGTATAGAACTTCTTCCATTAGCAGGGACTCTCCTCGTGTAGAGCTCCTTTATTCTCTCAGCTGGATGCACTGACTATATGTTTAGTCTCCCCTCAGTCTGACAGGCCACCAGTCTCCCAAAGGCACAAGGTTCTGAGCTACGTGGTTCAAGAAATAAGGTGCTGAGCACGAGCCACAGCTCTCTAGACTCACTGCTTGTTATGCAGGCACATCATCAGTTGCCAAGTCAGCTCTGAGCACATCTACTCCCTGCAAAAAGGCTCATGTTCCTGCTCAGATGACTGCTAAGGTTAAATGGAGCATGGCTGATAGCCCTGAGACCTCAGAAGAGCATTGTCAGAGCCCTGTGTTTCAAACAGAAGAGCATGATCTGTTTTATCCTCATCGCAATTTTCATTATGAAACAACATTTCAGGGAACAAAATTATTTTGAAGTGGTAGTTCAATCTGATTAGCTGCAACTATCTTAGCAAGCTGGAGGTAGGGGCATCTTAAGATGAAACACACTGTTTTTGTTTACAGTTTGGCATGAGGCAAAAATAATGGTAACAGTTCCTTACTGGGAATCCAAATTCAGCATTTTAAACTTGTGCGCTTCTCATCAGTCTCTGTATCTGAGTTCTGATTTATTTTTCTTCCCCTAATCCTTTTCTGACATTTTTAAGCATTAAATGTTAATGTAATTAAGCTCTAACGTGGCTGCAGCCTCTAAGAAACACAGCATGAATTTTTTTCATACTCAGAAAGTCTCACAGTAGTGTGAGAGTTTATTCTTTTCTTTCAGTTTCCTCAAGTCTTGGAACATCTGTTTCCAAAAATGATGCCAGGAACCAGTACATGTGGCTGCAGCACATGGTGGGTGTGTGGCTATGGAATAAACTTTAAAAGAAACATTTTAAACCTGAGCACCTGACCAGATTTCTATAACACATATCATATCATATCATATCATCATAACATATCATATCCACTGAGCCCTGGGCTATCCTAGTGATCCAAGTAGTCATAATAAATACAATAAAATCATCAAAATTATTTTTTTTAGATGCTAACAAATATAATGACCGTGACTGCAAGGACTGTTACATGCACTACTGGGCAGAACTATAATGTGACTTAAGTGTTTGATATCTTTCTTCTGAGGGATGGAAAATCCCATTTGCTGTGGCAGATGCAGATCCTTTTGTTTTGCTTCTCTTCTGGGCCATGCTGTCCAATGGACAAAGCATTTCTTTCCTGATGCAGAGGTATCTGTCCCTTTCTGTTCCAATGTAGTACATCACACAACATGATATTTGTGTTTGGTCCTTCAGAGAAGTAAGTTACGGGAAAACGTTCTCATTGTCAATTATGTTAATTTTTGTTAGTTATGTTAAGTAGCTGGCTGAAGTTAGACCTTCCTATAATTGCTAGGGCTTCTGAGCACAAACATCCCCTTCACATAGCAATCATAGCAACAAAAAGCCATCCAAGTTTTTAGTAAGGAAATGTTCTATTGTTTCAATTTGCTGTAATTAAAGCCTGCTCTTTGCATTAGAAAATCAAATTCCATTTACAAGATGAATAATTCCCTTGAGTTCTCTTTGCTTCCATTGTTCTGAAGCGATCGAACTTCTCCCTGTTTGGCTAAGGAAGCCCTGCAAGTTTTTTTTTCATCTCTTAAAATTAACCCCATATAACATGCAGAGTGACAGCAGAATAAGAGCTCTGTGACGTTGCTGGTTCCAAGCTGCCTTGGAACCTCTCCTCCCAGAGAAAGAGACTCCCTTGACTAGGGAGTATCTCTAGAGAGTATCCATTTCAATAGAGCTTTGATTCAGAACTTGTGGATTTTATTCTTACAGTATTAACAAACCATTATATCCATTCCTGCAGAATCAGAAACAAATCTTAATTATTTGAGAGCAGATGGATGAGGATTTTTGCTTGTTTCTTTTTTTTTGTTTTTGTTCCAGCTTAGATCACTTATCTTCTTTAACTAAAATATCCCCCAAACCATACAGCTGTAAGCTACTTCATAGTTTAAAATGACATGGTTATTCCCATGGGTCTGCAAAGAATGGATGTGAAACTATCGATGTCATACAACCCCTCCTCTATTCCCTTTTCTCTCTCTCTCTCAATATCTGTGCTCTCTGCAGCTTACCAAATCCTCCCCCAGCTCCTATTTATCATGGCAACATGTCCAAGACTACAATTTTATACAACACTGCAGAATAATTTAGATTGAAAGGGAGATCATCTAGACTGACCTGCTGGTCAAACTTGGGACCACACAGAGCTATGTTTCAGATATCTCTAAGGATGGAGATTCCTCAGGTTCTCTGGACCCCTGCCCTTGGGCTGCACCACTGTCATGGGCGTGTTTGCAGGGGAAAGATCACCCAAAATTTTCAGCTGAAATTTAATTAATTTCAAGAGTTTAATGTGATTTGAAATAGTTCTGTTACTCTTAATAGCCAGGCCATAGTTAGCAGTAATGGATTTTCTCCTCTTACATCCAGGCATGAGGGACTCTCCTCCATCTCAGCAATCCAAGCACTGAATTTGAATCTTAACACAGCTTTAATGCTTCAGAGGCATAGGCAGGAGTCTCTTGTTTGTCAAGGAGAGCAAAAACACTACAGCAGTGAGCTGGCACAGCCTTATGAGCAGAGCTGTGCAGAGGAGATAAAAGTGGGTGCATACTGGAGTGGCCAGAGGAACCCTTGTGCCATCCCATGCTTCCTCATCCAGCTCAGGCTCCTCTGCCACTGCTAGCTCTGGGTCATAAACAGCTCTAATGATCAGGGGTGGATGACAAAAGAAAGGTGAGTTGGTAGCACAGAAGATGGGAAGCAAAGAAAATGGTTTCTCCCAGATAAATTTGTTCTTTGATATTAAATGGACCTAAGTCTCTTGTGATGACATCATATGAGTCAGCTGGGAAGACGTTATGGATAATGTTGGATATCTTATCTGTGAGGGGCCTCTGTGCTTTGTCCAGAGGTTAAAATACGTGAGCATTAAATATCTGAGCATACAAAGTGACACACTATAATGAGTGAAGCCCCTTACAGTTGGTTCCTGTAACAACATAGATCAGTCAAATATTACAGGTTTTTCATGCTGGTTTTGGAAAAGAAAAAGATATCCTTAAAAGTTTAGGGTTTGTTTCTGTTTGTTTTTAACAATGAGTTTAGAGCAATTGTTTGACATCACAAATGTCCAAAACTTTTAGCAAGAGCAACTATGCTAATCCAGGAATTTTTGTTGGGACATTCCAATTTCCTATATATATATATTTTTTTTTTTAAAGCTTAATTTAACATTTAAAACCAAGATTATAGTTGACTTTTTATTGCATGTTCCAGCTCTGGAATTTGAAATGACCTTATGCAATGTTTTTGAGCATTTTGATTTAAAAATGTGAGTTAGAAGAAGCACTGTGAAATTCCTGAATCATGTGAAAGAGACCTGTCATGGCCTTTATATAACCAGACATTTTTTATCGTTTTCTGTTTGGGTGGGTTTGGTGGGGGAGTTGTTTGTTTTATTTGTTTTGTTTTGTTTTGTTTGCTTTGGGGTTTTTTTTTGGTTGTTTGGTTTTTTGGGATTCTTTTTGGGCGGGAGGGTTTTGGGGGTTTTGGTGGGGAGGAGTTGGAGTGTTTTTGTTGTGTTTTTTCCTCATTTGGTTTATGCTAACACAAATTCTTGTCTTGCCTTTTTGTTTTCATGCACCATGCCTGGCCTGGTCTCCTGGGAATCTCTAACCCTCCCTGAAATCCAAGGGGAAGAATGTCCTTGCCACTGCTGAGGGGCTTGTAGACATTGCAAAGAATTTGTCTCTGGTATCCACTTTGACTTATGATCCTGCAGTGAGTTGGTGGAATATTTTCACTGGGCACTGCACCCCACATTGTCCCTGCCACAGCCCCCACCCAGCAAAACCAGATGAAATTCAGAGCTTAATGAAGGACAAAACACAGTGCCTTCCTGATTTGGAGGATTTCTTCTCTAACAATGTTTCTTTCATGACTTGTTCTTGTGATACAGAGTTATCATTGTGCCATAAACAATGACTAGCTTAAATCCAAAGGGAATCTGCAAGTTTGTGTCGCCTTATCTAAAAGTATTGAGAACAAGAGAATACAGACAGAGCAAAACTCCTTCCCCATTTCCTTTCAACCTATGTAAAGGTAGCAAGAAGCCTCCAGTGTTTTTCTTTGGAAGAATCAGCTCTTTCAGGACCAAATGGTGTCAGGACCGATTGATGTGAATGCAGTTTAGTGTCCTTGCAAACTCTTAGTGTGCATGGCTGCCTGTCTCAGGCAGCCCCTGTGAAGGCCACATGCCCTCTCTCACAGAGATACCCTGTCTCACAGAGGGCAATCCCCCACGCTCCAGCTAGTCATAATCACACTAGAGAGGGCTGGACCCAACGAGGGCAGTGCAGATGGCAGATCCTTGTGCACAGTGTGCAAACGGCAGGCTCAGATCCAAAGACCTCACAGAGCTTCATCAGCAGCCATTAGAAACCTGAAAACTCTGATTGCTATGATGGATAGTTACTGTGTTGAAGTTCTCTAAAATACGTGGAGGCCACTGCTGGGTCTCTTAACCTGCCTTTCTAAAACCATACTGTCCTGTGCTGTAGGAGTAACAATGGCAAGCAGTGGAATACACTGCTGCAGGGGAAAAAATAAATAGTAGGAGTGATGATTTGGTTTGGTGAAAATCAGTCTCCCCACCCCTGTGCAGCATGGAGGTGACAGTGCATTTAACAACTGCTTGCTTGGTTAGGTTAAGTCATACCTGGCAAACCTAATGGTCTAAGAGATGAATTGTGTATGGGAAGCCTTGTGACTTTGCCAAGGCAATGCTGGATGTCAGGCAGACCAAGGGAATTAGCACATCCAAAGTAGGTACCTGACACTCTGAAGCCCAAGACACTAGCCCATGGAATACCACCATGAAGTCAGCCTTTAGTGTTGATCCTAAGTGTGGAGTGAGTTCTCATCCAGTTTGGGATAGCAATATGGTACATAAACTGAAGGAGCAGCAGCTGTCTTCCCAAAGGTGTTTGATTGCCACAGTTTGCATGTGTGCATGCACAGTCAGAAACAGAGTCAGCAGCAGGCACTTTTGGGATGGGCCTTAGTCAGCTTAAGTGAGTCATGCATCCAACCATTTCCCTGAGTTTGACCCCACTGGGTGTCCCATCTTCCTTCTGTCCTGTCTTAGGAGTCATGCTGGTGGGTTACCAGCATTCCCTGATGTCACTTGGTAGGTATCAGGATAGGGATGCCCAGCACCTTGTAGTGTCAGGTGACAAGAACATCCCCTGAGTCACAGGAGGAGCACCCCATATCCCATAATTGCAAGTGCACAGGTTAAAGGAGACATGCTCCATGACTAACACAGGAAGAATGTGGCTTGTTTACTGAATGTGTGTGTGTGACATGGCTATAACGTGGTGTGAAATCATAATTCACCAACTGCATGCTTCAGGACACTTGGGAGAAGGATTAAAACCTGATTTCAGGATAACTAGTGAGATAACTTTTAAAGCAGGAGGTGCTGGAGCCATTCCTGAACCACAGCAAAGTCTGAGAATCCATCACAGGTAAAACAGACATCCCACAATACCCAGAACAGTGTTTGCAAAGAAAAGACAGCCAACCAATATGTGCTGTGTTGTTTCTGTGGTGAGTCATGGTGGTGAGAACACACCAGGTGAGCAGGAATGAATGGCCTGCAGAGTGTGGGGAACTCGTGCTCTGACACAATGCCAAAGCTTGTGTAACATGGCAACAGCTATTTTTCCTCATGTCTCTTCAAACTTTGGAAAAGTCTCTCCAAAATACATGTTATTTGGCTAGAACAAGGTTTGGAGCTGTGGATGTGACCTCAGCCAAAACTTCACACACAGTAAAAACAATACACTAACATCTTATGTACTTTAAGCCCTTATTTAGGCAGCAAACTCCTCGCCCCAGGCTACGCAAGCTTCATTCCTGTCCAACAGAACTTCATAGTTCCTGTGTCTCCAAGTATTAGAGCACATATTACTTGGCAAAAGCAAGGACTAGGATCTAGCCTTAAAATAGTAAGCACTTCAGGGCTGTGGGGTTTGTTTTGGGAGAACTCTTTGGTTTTTGTAATATGTATAACATCTGGCAGCAATTCACCAATACTTTGGTATGGTGGCTCTAAGCACCATGTTCTTGACTGCAGCTGTGTCAATGCATAGCTATCTTCCTAATCATGGTGTTGGGATTAGTGAGATAAGGTAGAAACAGACTTTGGTCTCTACTCAATGGGCCACCCTGCTGACTCTTATTTACGTCTTTGAGCCTTTCCTGCCCCGTCTGTGGCTCAGCTATTCTCAGTTTGAATGGATCATGTTGATTTCTCCTCCGTAGGTCTCTACCAAAATTCATGTCATCAGTTTTGGAATGTCCCTCTGACCTATGTAGACTGTTTTGAATTTTGATCCTACCCACTCAAGTCCTTGCAGGCTTTCTGACTCCACCCACAAGCTTTGTAAGTATATACTCTTCCACACCCTCTGTCATTAATCAGCTGTTTCTGTCCTATCCTTCAAGTCAGTTATCCCATCAAAGAAAAAAGTGAGTTTAGTACAGCCATGCTGGTGGGGTGTTTTGAACATCTAATTAACTTCCAAGAACTTAAAATCCTTATTTGTGCCAGGGTCTTTCCAAGGATCAAAGCTATGTTTAATGGGTCCTTCAGCTCGGTTTTAATTAGCTCAGTGCTGTTTGATTCCAGGTGCTCAGGGGCTTGCTTGTCCTCTACTGGTCCAGTATTGCTCAGATGCTCTGCTACCCATTCCCCAGATGCTGCTGACCTGAGCTCACCTGTCTCTCCAAGCAGCCATCCTACAGGACCTCTTCCTAGAGGAAGACCTCTATACTATCCTGCTGTTCTTCCTCCTTCATGTTTTCCTTTCAGCAGAGTTGGCTCTCAGATGGAGAATCACACGAGCCAATTCCACCACCAGTGCAGGCCCTCCTGCTTGCCTAAATAGGAAGAGCAGCCTTTTGAATCATTCTCGGCATTTTCCTTTGTCCTCATGGGAATTGGATCAAACCTTCACTGAAGGTGTTGTAATAACTAGGGAACTTGTGCTGCTTGTCAGGGAGGCTCCTGAGAGAAGTTTAAAGTCTGCTGGGAGTGGTTGAAGCCATTAAACCATTTTAATTGTTGGTGCAGGACTTGAAATGTGCGAGACAGATTTTCTCAGGAGAGCATTGCAGAGATGCTAATTTACACAATGTGCTATGTTTTGTGTGAAAAGTCTTAATCAAAACATTTTCTGTTTCATAAGCCAATGACCTGATCCTCAACAGAGTTCTGATTTTATATTGGGGCTCTGTCCTCTGCAGATCTCCTCTGAGAATTTGGGACTAAGGGAAAGTTTGACTGTACTTTGTGGTTTATTTTCTTCTTAGCAAACAGGATTTTATACAAGAAGGAGAAACTACGGGAAACAAACATGGCACCAGTAAACCACACAGAGACCTGAATGACACCTCCTTATAGGTGAGAAAATTAGGAAAACTACAAGTCCAGGTTTTGCCTCTCTGAATAATTTTAGGGTCTGAAATACAACTGTTCAAGGAGTAGAGACTAACTTCTTATGTTTTTATAACAAAAAACCCCCACATCAAGCCCAAAAAACAAACCAAAAGAAAACCCCCTGAACAGCAGAAGTTTTTAGTAATATATAAGTCTGGGCAGAATTGCAGTGGCTGCTACAGTAACTGCAGAATGACGGAGTTAAAAAGCGATATGCATGAGTTAACTAATAGTCATGAAACTCTTTGAAAAGTAAAAGGTAAACATGAAATTGATTTTCTACACATTTCTCTAAAATTTGTTAACAAATTAATTATGGTAACCTAGTAACTACAAGTAAAGGATAAAATCAAATTATGAAAATAGTAATTTATTCAGTTGACAGGCTGGTGGTCCAACTGCTGATGACCAAAGTGCTGTGTGAAGTGCTGCATGCTATACTGAATAACCCTTTCCAGAATGTTGGTTTATTTTTCCTCTTCTCCTGCTTGGCTCTCAAAGTGTCTATAATCTCATTGCCTGTATGTTTTCCACAAAAATCCACTTGATGCTTGCCTTTGGGTGGAACCACAGAAAGCTTGCCCTGGGTGAGAGCTTAGGCACCTGGCTCACAAGTCACCAATTCTGACTCTCCCCTGTGCCAGATTCACACAGCAGTGATTTTTGGGCATTTTTACTGGAGGCTTGATGGACTATGCCTCAAAGAAAACATTAACTGGGTCACAGCTCCACCACATCCCGTGTTTCTCATCTGGGAAGTTCAGGAGATGCCACCACTGGACGCCTGGAGTAGGCAAGCTTCTGTAAGCATGGCCTTTATGAGTCAGCCTGGGGTCAAGGAAGGACTAGATTTTTTAGTTCTTTTCCATCCTTGTGACCCAAAGGGTATATGAGTCACCTCAGATGTGGGGCATGAGAATCAAATCCCCCTTGCTGTCAACAGAAAACTAGAAAATGCATCTCGCACTCTGCTGGAGAATGTCTTCTCTAGCTTGGGTTCCTCTTGTTTCCCTCTAGAATGAGCTGTCCTACTGTGCACTGGTGAGATCTCCTCTGGAAGGGACAGGTCTGGGTTTCAGACTCAACCCCAAGCCAAGTGAAGCCCTAATCAAGGTATGAGGATGACTCACTCATGCTCACCCTTCTGACTGTATTTCTCTGTAGGATGTGACACCCGTAACCTGGCAACACAGCAATGGTGACATCACCTTTTTTTGCAACAAGTTTGGCAGCTATATAGAATGCCTTACAGCAAAAGGAGCTCACATCATACACATCGGATTCCCAAGTAAAAACTCATGTGATTGTGTTCTCTGCTACTCTGCCCCTCACCTCTTCCCCAGTGATTTTATTAGAGTGCGCTAATTTCAAGCAAATTCGGAAAAGGTTAAATGTCTCAAAAATACAAAGTTTCTAAAAAAGCAACCAATATTGATGGCTATGTAGAACAGAGATATCCAGATTAGTGACCCCACTGAGAGACTAGTGGAGACTTAGTCTCATTAATGAAGACTAGAAAAGTGAAAAAGGAAAGAGCCGCCAAGAATCAGACTTGTAAGTCCCACTGCTCATGAAATTGCTGACTCCTACTTGTTATTACTTGTCTTCATAAAAACACTGCCTGCCTTCTCCCTCGGGCATCTGTTACAAGTGTTACTGAAGATGTCCTTGCAGAAAGAAAACAATTATTTTAATAGCTCCTTTAAATGAGGATATAAGCAATGCAGTTGCTCAGTTGCCTTTTCGAGCCCTTGCCCGTTAAGAGCCCAGTGCAGCAGGTCTGAAAAAGGCTCTAAAAGTGCGACTGCCATAGCCCCCAAGGCTGTGTGAGAGCTGGAAAAGGCACTGCTATCACATGGTGGGCTGGAAGCAACTGCAATTGCTGCCTGAAGACTGAAGGCGAACTCTGAGTTTTTCTGTTGAGTAACATCTTCTGGCTCCTTCTATCCCTCATCATAAAACCCAGTTTATTTGTTTAGAGCCTCTGCAATGTAGATCAGGGATGTAAAAAAGTGTAAAAATAGATTAATGGATTATTTTAAGACCATCTTAAAATGCTAATAAGTTAGCTTCTAAAATCTGTTGGCCTGTACGCTGATTTTTTGCATCAATTATGCCGACATTGCTCGCCAGTACCTGCTCCCACTCCAGTGGGTTCAACCACTTCCATATCATCCTTAAACATTGTATTTATAGGCCTGAAGTACTGCAGAACCTTAATCAGATGGAAAAGGTTTGGTTTTGTTCTTTCCTCTTTGAAGAATTCCTGCAGGGAAGAGGCATCTGAGGCCTCCAGAGCTGGCAAGCAGGTGACACAACCCTTCCCCTGCATTTCTCATGTGGCCAGCTGCTTGCCCTGGTGCCACTCAGCTGTCCATAAACCTCTTTCACTACCAGTTTAGGGGGACAGTATGTGAGATGTTCAGTTTAGGAGGGCTGTAGACAATGGCAAAACAAGTCCAAGATCAACAAATGGCCACTGGGCAACTATAAAACCATTGTTCTCTAGCTCCTTGCTTTGTAACACTGTCCAGTGAAACGCAAAAAGACTCTGCAGGAAGTGTGATGACTGCTCCAAGGGCCTTTTGAGGGTGCCCCCCACAGCTCTGACTGCTGGAACCTGCCTGGCTCTGGGAGGCCCTCCCCAGATTCACACCCTCAGAGCAGTGAAACTCAATTTTGCTGTCACCGAGAGGTTTCTAAGCCAGCCCTGGCCAGCAGCCAGCTGCTCAGTAGGCAGCAAGCTGCGGATCCTGAGGAATAAGCCACCCACGGTGTCTCAGAGCCCTCTAAACCTGTTGGGGCTGATGGAGATTCAGGAATACTGGATTCATGGCCCCTTGTCAGGGTAGGCGCCAAGCAGACCAGGGAGACAATGATCAATCCATCTCTTCTTGCATAAATTTACATACACTGAACTCAGGATTGGATCAAAGATAAAATCTAGTGTCTACTTGGGTTTCACGAGATTTATTTTCTGTTGCCTGCACAGCTGTCAATAATTTTGCCATTGTTTTTTCAATAATTTACTGATTGAACCTCATTTTTAGCTTTCTCAAATTAATAGATTGCCTAACACTGATGTCAGGCCAGTTGATTAATCTTTTTTTTGTTCATTTTCTATTTAACTTTTCAAGATATGAACCAACCCTGTACATTTTCACATCTTTTGGTGCTTTCCTGAAACATACCAAAGGTGACTCAGATCTCAGCAAGCTTCCTGTAATTGTCAACAACAAAAATACAGGTATGGGGCTAATGGAATGATAATCCCCTCATTCTGTCCCCCAAATCCCCCCCAATTTCACATTAGCGTGAGGTCATACTCAGCATTAGGTGATGGGACATTTGTTGTAGCCCTCTGATCTGCCTCCTCAGCTGCATCCAGTCTCACAGGTTACTTTGATGCTGAAGATTCAAGAAATATTGAGTAGTTGCTGTTAACAGAAACTGCTGGACAAAAGGGACATCTGTTTTCTTTCTGAAGATGCTCCTGCCTTTTTTTCTGAAACACAGAAAACCTAGTGCTGCCTGCAACATAGATGATGCCTCAGATGGATTTTGGGGCTTTTCAGCTTCACAACTTAGTCAATGAGCCTGGATCAATGCATAAAAACCTGCTGTAGGAAGCAAAAGAGTGTGCTCTCCATTGAGATAACAGCTTGTGGAGCTATTACTGTAATAATACTGCCTTGCAAAGAATACTCATTGCAATGGTTAATTGTTTCCAGCTCTGTGCTGGTATTGTCCCAGCAGGAGCAGGCCCAGCATGACTTCTGCTGCATTGGCTGCTGCTATCACAGCACACAGAGCGCTCTCCAGCAGACAGGGAAGCATTTAATCGCCTAAGCTAGCACTCTCCCCGCTCCAGCAGTCAGCAGAGAGCCAATGCCCTAATGCAGCCAGTGCCCTGATGCAGCCAGTGCCATTCCCATAACGATAATTCGCTAACTCCGCTGCTCAGGCGAACAGAAGGGAAATGTGTGATGTGCAGCAGAGTATCCAGAGCCAGCATTAAAGCACCCATGCCCCTGTGCAGTCTGAAAGCCTGGTAAAGCCTGGTGCAGCATGCACTCCCTTAAGTACTTCACATTCTCCTTTGCAAAGAAGCTGAATAAATTTCAGTTTTCATTTCGAGCGGACCCAAATAATTTCCATTAGCTTGCCATGAAAAGTACAAATACAAGCTGCTATTGCAAGCGGTTTCATTTTCATTAGAGGGCCAACCAAGCCCTCTAATCTAATTTTGATGTTGAAAATACACATGTACTATATTCTGTGCAGTTAAAAGGAATACATGGAGAGACCATCAGCACAAGGCAGCATCAGGAAGCATAGCTGACACCTGAAATCATATGTTTGCTCTTTCTTCCAATTCCCCCTTCCTTTCAATTACACCCACCGATTATATTTCGATTCATTGACATTGCAGTCACTCCTGTGTGGGCACAGTCAAGCTAGTTTCAAATGAGCTAATTTGGCTACAGATAGCATTGCAGACAATGCAGCATGGGACTGGATGCAGTACAAACTGGGTAAATATTTCAGTGGCTTCACCAAAATGGGCAGTGATGGGCTGCTGTGGCTCTCAGGGCACGAACAAGCTATGTTAAAGCCAGCTGAGGCACACGGGGAATACACAGCCACAACTTCGGTGTAGAATGAGGTTACTCTCAGAGAAGCATGATGCAGACCTAACCACCCCGGCTGGGGCAGACCTAATGTGCAGACCTAACACGTCCAAAAGCATCATTCTATGGGGAGTTTCAGTTTGTTCAGCACTCTTGTAATTGCTTGAGATGTTAAAAAAAAAAGAAGGAAAGGAAAAATGCAGACTCTACCCCGATGTATAAAAGCATAGTGCCCGCAGGAGCACAAAACCATGATGAAGCTTTCATGAGGTCTGAGAACACACCTATGCCCCACCAGCTGCAGACAGACGAGCCCAGAGAACTTCTGGGACAGTAATGCTGCAGGGAGCATCTAAACACCTGAGACCTCAGTGTCCTTTCACCCGCGGACGGAAAAAGCCTGCCCTGAGCGGCCAGGCGACAGCACTGGGGACGTTCTTCGTCCCCCTGTGCCCACGCGGGAAGGAGCAGGTCAACCTTCCTCCTCCTCGCCGGCGCTGCGGCCAGCACCCCTCGGTCTGGAGCCCCGGCGGTGCCGCTCCCCGCGGGGCCCGGGCGGGGGCGGGCGCGGGTGGCGCCCGGGGGCGGTGG
>VWYI01023843.1:3475-125251 GCA_013399455.1 Anthoscopus minutus | reverse complement strand
GGGGTCTGTCCGCAGCTGCCGCGCCGCTGCCCGGTCCTTGCCGGCCTCCCGCGGAGGTCCATGAGTCGCGGGCGGGCAGCCCCGGCAGCGCCCCGCGCCCGTTCCCCCGGCTCCGGCAGCGGCCCGTGGCGGCGGTGAGATGGGGGGCAGCCTGGGCTGCCACCGCTCCATCCCCCGCGACCCGGCCGACCTGTGCCACAGCCGCAAGTTCAGCGCGGCTTGCAACTTCAGCAACATCCTCGTCAACCAGGAAAGGCTCAACATCAACACGGCCACGGAGGAGGAGCTGATGACCCTGCCCGGGGTCACCCGAGTGGTGGCCCAGAACATCGTGGAGTACCGCGAATACATCGGCGGCTTCAAGAAAGTGGAGGACCTGGCGCTGGTGAGCGGGGTGGGAGCAGCCAAGCTGGAGCAGGTGAAGTTCGAGATCTGCGTGAGCAGCAAGGGCAGCTCGGCGCAGCACTCGCCCAGCTCCCTGCGCAAGGACCTGGCCTCTGAACACCACCTGTCTGCCACCAAGATCAACATCAATACCGCCACCCCGGCACAGCTTATGAGCATCCGTGGCATCACTGAGAAGATCGCAAACAGCATCGTGGACTACCGCAAAGAGCACGGGCCCTTCAAAAGTATCGAGGACCTGGTGAGGATGGACTGCATCAATTCCTCCTTTCTGGACAAAATCAGGCACCAGATTTTTGCAGAGCGCTCCAGGCCCCCTTCAACAAACACCAATGGTGGCCTCAGCTTCACGACCAAGCCTCACCCCAGCCCCACCTCTCTAAGCCTCCAGAGCGAGGACTTGGACTTTCCTCCCGGGGGTCCAACGCAGATCATATCCACTCGCCCCTCTGTGGAGATGTTTGGGGGGGTGAGAGATGGCAGACCTGTTTTAAGGGTGGCTACGTGGAACCTGCAAAGCTGCTCCATCGAGAAGGCCAACAACCCAGGCGTGCGGGAGGTCGTGTGCATGACACTGCTGGAGAACAGGTAAGAGGCAGCACCTGACCTGCAGGGTCAGCTCCATGCAGGAGGCTCATGCCTTTGAGGTTTGGGTGCTGTAGAGTCTTGTTGTGATCCTAGTGGGACTCACTCCTTCCCAGGATTACTAAATGTTTCCCACTTCTTGCATGAAACTCTGTTTGAGTCATAACACTGGGACTGTAGTGGCTGTCCCTCGATAAAGCTGCTGTAACCCTCGACAGGCTCTGGAGCTCCTGAGGAGGAGTGTGTGTGTGTGTGTGTGTGTGTATGTACACACAGCTGGGCAGGGGAGACTGGGCTGATCCAGTCAGTCACCTCAGGCCTGTTAATGGTTGGTCAAGGATTGTTTCTCCATTAAGAGCCTTTTGGACATGTCATGGAGAGCTGCCTTTCCTGCCAGAAGCTGGGGGGCAGTAGCAGGAGAAGGGCTGCGTAACAGGTGTGGAATGCCACAGCTCATCCCACAAGGGTGACACAGCTTGTTAATGAGTGGTCATAGGGCACCTTCTGAGCTGGAGGGACTCCTCATCCATGGGGGTGTGAGACATGGAACACCTGCCTGGGGAGGTGGTGCTGTCCTTGTGCCGGGCTTTGTGCCCTGACTGCACTGAGCAAGGTCACTTGGTGGTGTGGCCAACAGGATGGTCCTTCAGGTGTTAATGGAAAGATGAGAGTTTGGGGTTTGTTTTTTGTCTGTAATTGGGCAAGAGTGCTGGGGATGTCTGTTTACTAAACTTTCTACCGGACACAGAAATGTAGATTGGAATAAGCGTTTTGAAATAACTCTAGCCCTTTCCTTTTCATGTGTCAAATCTGTCCCAGCTGATCTGGCATGTAGTTTACAACAGAGGTAAAGTAACTTTTCTCTCTGGCTGCCATTCAGGCTTCAAGCAGGAAATGAATAGGGGCAGGGGACGCTGGCTTCTGCAAAAGGGATGTTATGGGGAGGGGAAGTGCTGATGAACTGTTATCTCTGTCCTTTTCCAATAATATGCTGAATAACAGCTCTTGTTGGTGCGGTTGCAGAGGTCAGGCATACGAGCAGGATGGTGACAGTGATATAAAATCCTGTGCTGCAGTACAGTATTTGTGGCCAGGGTTACCTCTGCTGTGCGCTGCTTGGGAGCCTGATGCTCCCACGTAGGAAACATCTGTCATCTCACAGCCACCACTGTTTGATACCCAAAATGAAGATAATATTGAGGTTTATTGAGATGTTATGCTGATGGCTTCAGTCAGACAGCTGTCAGTATTCTGCTTCACTAGTTCTGGTATCCTGCTTCCCCCTTTGTCTCAAATTTCTCTCTCACTTTTTGTTTTTTTTTTTTTTTTTTTTTTAATTTTTTAAAAATTTTTTTATTTTTGGTAAGCAGCTGGTTGGCTGGAGTGGAGCTTATGGGGAAATAAACTCAGATTATCACTAGTCTCAGAATAATTCTAATAATCCAATTTTGGAAGAAAAGTGACTTTGGTGATTTATTTATATTTTTTTACATACACATATAAGAGATTTTTAAGGACCTCATCCAGTAAAGTGTTAACTGTCACTTCTGCAACTTCAGCATTTCGGGAGAAAAAACTCCAAACAAGATGGCCCACTTATTACAAAAAAACAGGGACATATAGTGGCTTATAAAATAAAGCTGCCTTAGCACAAGCTGGCTACTGTGTATGCAGAGTGTGGCCCTAGAGGTTAGTTTTATTTTTGCCCTTAGACTGCGTGCTGCTTAGTTTCTGTCCAGCTGAGCCAACAGGCGCTTAGCTGTGCTGAGTGCTGTGAAATGTCTCCCGGATACTTTGAAGTTTCAAAGGAGCCTGACAGAAGTACTTGTTTTTGTTCTGTTTTATTGCACATATCTGTGTCGTCAGTCAGGGCTCAGTACGATGCAATTGTTTTCTGTACTTGATCGAGTTTGTGATAACGTGAGAAGCTGGAAAGAAATGAGAGCAATGTGCATCCACAGACAAGCCTGCAAAACTTTCCTGGGAAAATAAACGTGGGAACAGAAAAAAGCAACACTGTGCAAGAAAAAAAGTGTACATTGGGGAAAGCCATACTCAGCAACTCAGAGAGGAATTTCCTCACGCTTGTGTGAGCATTGCTGGAGTCAGTGGAGCTTTGCACCTGTAGAACAGCCTCAGCTGAGGCCAGGAAATGCCTTCATTCTGCTTTTCAGCTCCATGGTCTCCCTCCCAGCTCAGGTCATGTACCCTGGGAATGGACAGAATGCCTTACAAACTAATCTTTGCCCAGGTAAATCCAGTCAGCTGCAGAAATTCACCTCCTGCTTCTCCAAGCAAGAATATATCACTGCACAGTGCTTCAGCCTCACCAGATCCACGGGTGTGTTTTCAAGATGCTCTGTGGGTGTCCCTCCTGTGTTGCTCAAGTCTCCAGCTATGACCCAAGCTGGAGGTGGATCTGAAGGCTGTTTGGCCTGACAGTAGGTGCTCTTGTGAGCTGTGCTAATGGGCACCTGCTTACTGCTGCTCTTCTGTGCGTGAATAAGTGAGCTCCTTCCTGCTGGTCCCTTAGTCAGCGGTGATCTCGGGTAGTCCAGGGTGCTCTCAGGAGCTGGAGTACTGCCTTGTTGCAGTAATTACAGCTGGAGGAGCTGCCTCACCTGGTTTCTTAAGTCTGGAAATAAAGCACAGCAAGTCAAGAAGATTAGTAAAACTGTGTAAAGAGAAGCAGAGAATATTAATTTTATGTATTGGGGACTTTTATGCCAGTTGAAAGGCTTGCTTTAGGCCTTGCCTTGGGGTTTGCTTTTTAAAATTTTTTTGGTTGGTTGGTTGGTTGGGTATTTTCTTTTTTGTTTTTTAATTACCTGGTCACAGCAAGTAGCTGTAAAACCCCTTGGGCTTGTTCTTTCTGGTGCTAACAACAGGGAAAAGTACTGCTTCTTTCCAGGTGAGGCTAGAAGTCTAAGCTCCCCCAGTCTTCCAGCTCTTTGCATTGAGGGAACAGTTGTGCAGGAAGGAAAGAGGGCCAGACTTTCATTCAAACCAAACAAAAACCAAGAAAATATCATACTGCTGAAGGGAGGAGAGGAAAAAAAAACTAATTCAAAGTCTTCACGCTTGTTCCCAGAAGTGCTAAATTTCTGAAGAGCAGTGAAGGGAATACACACTAAATCAGTAAGCATGACTACTACTCCTAAGCTATTTTGAAATTCATTGCTGTAGTGCAAAAATAATGAAATACAGCAAGGTCCTCACCCTCTTTTCTCATATTGCAAGGATCTATGTTTATCACAGTGCTTGAAGTGAAGGAGGTGAGGTGTTTTCATTCAGACGACTGGAGGATAATTTTAGCAGAGCTTAACACAATGAACAAAGAGGCATGACACATAATTGGATTGAAGTATCAAGTCAGGGGTGAATCTGCCCAAACCTGTGGTGTTTCTTGCAGGTGTTGTTCAGAAAACCTGGGATTTATTGACAGAGTCAGAGCTGGCCTACCTCTGGGGATGCAGGTCATCCCCTCTATCTGACCATCATGTCTTCCCCACTCTCAGGGGAAATGAGGGAACCAACTGCTTTGTCTCACAAAAAAAATAAATAAAAATATAGGGTAAGAGCAGCATCATCAAAAGGGCAAGTTCAGGTCAAAGGCAACAAGTGTTTTTGTGGAAAATAAGTAGCCTCATGTTTACGACCCCAGAGGATGTTTCCTCTGAACAAGAATGGTGGAAGTACTCTAGAACTTTCCCATAACCCAGGTCCACAGGGAAGGGTTTTGCCACTCCTTATCCATGCCTGCCTCAGGCCTGTGCCTCCTTGCCATAAACTGAGTTCATGGCTCCTGTGATGCCCTGTGACTGCTTTCTCTGGCTCTCAGGTGTTGAGGTGCCAGCTGGGTGATCCCATGAAAAAGTGTGGGGCAGGCATGTGTGACACCGACTGACAGACAGGGCATCGTAAAGGTGCAGACTCCAGTCTGTGTGTGTGCTCCAAAGTCTGCAGGTAGCCAAGGGCAGTGATCACTTGTGCAGCTGCCCCAGCATGGTTTTCAGTGGAGGTTTTCCAGCTGGTTTTCATGATGCTTTAAAATACTGAGCAGCACCTTTGTGAAGACCTCTTAACTATTTTTTTTTCTGGTAAGCACGCTATGCAGTTGACTGAATGAAAATTTGATAGAGGGTTTGAAGGGCCAGAACTTGTATTCTGTCTGAAGGAGGGGGACTTTCAGGTGTCAAGCAGTTCAAGCTGTTGTTTCCTTTGCTGCTTTCTTTGGTCAGCTTCTTGCTGTGGTTACATTTCCCTTTCAGGTGTCAAGCAGTTCAACCTGTTGTTTCCTTCTGCTGCTTTCTTTAGTCATCTTCTTGGTGTGGTTACATCTTCTACATGCAAAGTGTAAATCATAAAGCCTTAACACTTGTTGCAAAAGCTGCAGAGCCGCAGAAGAGCCCAGGTTGAAAGTGACCTCAGAATATCATCTGACCCAGCCTTTCCAGGGAAGGGGAGCCTGGATGAAATTATCGATCACTGTGTCCACTCACACAGGCTAGAGGTCTGAAAACCTCTAGCAGTGTGGTTGTTCTGCATCCCTAGGAGGTTGTTCCAGTAACTGAGTCTCTGCACTATAAAAAAAGTTACTATTTGCGTGCCTGTAGAGTAACAAGTACAGATGCCAGTATAAGGTTTGTACTTAGTGCTGCTGGTGGGTTTTTTTTAGCTTGGCATGGACAGCAAGCCTTAGGAGCATGTCAGTTCTTCTTCCCAAGGTTTGTAACTGGTTAGCTGTTTTCAGTTTGGTTAGACAGAAGCATACCATTTCTTGCCTATCAAAGGCAGGAAATTAATCTCAGTTTCTGTGTCTGAGACTTAAATCAGTCTTCCAGCTGAGGGAACAGTAGGTAAACCTCAGCCCAGAATTGCTTTCTGGGAGGCAAGGGGTGGACAGGCAAGCCCTGGGTAACCCTTGCTATGCCACCATATTTAAAAGTTCTTCTTTCAGGAAGAAGACCTGTTCCAGGAGACCTTAAGCACATCCTCCTGTCACCTAATAAAAAGAGGTTTCTGAGCCAACCTCTGAAGCAGTTTCTTTGTATTAAGACATGGGGAAAACTTATTCTTGCTCAGGCCCCTGCAGGCCCCCTAGGCTCCCCTAGGTGCTGGAGTCAGGAGAACCACTTTTCCCATTGTTCCCCCACACAAAATAACAGGGTGGGGCTTTTACTTTCCACTCCAGTCTCTTAGTCTGGGCTGAGAGGTGAGGTTTTACAAGGAGTAGTTGGTTGCTGCTGGAGTTTGCTAATTTGCTTGGGAAGGGGTATGGTATGTGTGGTACCTTGCCTCTAGGATTTTACTGTTTCCCATTAAGATGATGGGAGAAGAATGCACCCTCACAGAACAGACTTGGTAGTAATTTACTATGGTAGTAGCAATGGTTGTATTTGCACGCTTCAGAGGCTCATCACCAGCTTGTGCTTGTTGTTTCTACACTGTTGCTGAAGCTCTCAGTGGTTGGTCAAAGCCTTGAGGTGCATCTGTTTTATATCTCTTTCTTTGTAAAGCTACTTGGTTTTCCCTCCATTGGGTTAGGCTGGAGCCTTGCCAAGAATAATTCCCTTGCAAGAAAAGATCAGGAAAGAGGGCCTGGCTTGAGTAATCTGACCATGCTAATAAGTCTTAAATGGCAAAAGAACAAATACACCCTCTTCTCCTTATGTAATAGAGAGGAAATCCTGCCTCCTGCAACTTCAGAGAAAACTTGAGAAAAAAGGAATTGTTAGATTATATAATTTATGTGCACTTCACAAAGGGATTTTAATGAGCAGTAGAAAAAAATGTGCGTATAAAGCCACCATTAATTTTCACTTTCTGATACCTCAGAGGACAAAAAATGGGGTGATGGAAGAGCTGTTGTTTTGGGGGTTGTTTTGTGATTTTGTTTTTTTGTTCGTTTTGTTTTGTTTTTTTGGTTTATTTTTTGTCTCCACCTGCATTAGACCAATGATATTTTACTTACTGGAGACTAGTGGAAGCCTTGAACTGCCTTCTGCATACCATTTGGCACAGGAAAGCTGCAGATCAGACACTGAGTTATGTAGTTTTCCAGTGAAATGAAACGCAACTGATTTACTCCTGTTCAGGATTTGGCTCATTCCTTTGCCTGTGTAAAATCACATGAAGGCTGCCAAGCTTAATGCTAAAGAGCACTGCCTCCTCCCTGGGGGTTAGGGCTCCTCTGAGGTGCTGTTCCCACCTTGGATAGGGGTTCCAGCCCCTTTCAGGACTGCTTCTGGGGGAACATGTGATGTCAGTTTCAAATTAATCAAATCATACATGAATTAAAATCCATTTCCAAACTTCTGCTTCATATGGATGCAGTACTGAGCCCCTCTGCAAGGCCATCACCTGCTCCTCATGCAGGAGATGGGTTTCGAAGATACTTTGCTACTCCTGGGGCTTTGCAGGACAGATCAAAAGCAGTGGGTGGACTTGCAGCATGACTGCAAGGGACATATGGCATCCCTGTGTCCAGACATTTGGAGAAGGCATCTGGAGCCACGTGCTCTGCTGGAGATCTCAGGGGTAAATGCACTGAGCTCTTTGATCCTGCTTGGTCTCTGTTGCCACAGCCCCCACAGCTTTCCTTCCTCAGACATTACATAGGAATGTAGGACAGGCCCTTGAAATTACCCCTGAGTAGCCTTTCCAGGGATTTTCTGTTTTAAATGGAGATCTGGGCATTGTTTTAACTTTTCACAACTTCAGTTTCAGCGTATTTCCTGAACATTCAAGAGCTATATCCAACCAGTCATTTTTATCTGCTTTAAAGCTGAGAATGTGGCTGGAAAAAATAGTATAGCTGAAGGCTGGTTTATCCATATAAAATAAACATTATTTTTCTTCTTTTTAAAATTATAACCATGACCTGCCACTGTTACTTGTGCTATAAAGCTTGACTAAAGTTAAACAGATTAGTGGAGAAAGAGTTGGTTCATATATTACTCTTTTCTCCAACTATGTCTAATTGATACATCTGGCAGCACTTAATGACCACATATTTTCAATCCATGCCTGTTTGACTATTTTGCAGATGTTATTTTGTGTCACTGGATTCACATTGCAGGTATTCTGGTAAACCAGAGTTGCCAGTTTATTCCTGCAGATCCTGCAAGGTTTGCTTTATTCCATGTGGCAAAGATTAAATGGGATGGCTGATTTCTGGTAATAAATTGGTGAATTATTAAGTGATGTTGTACTTCCTGTTCCCGAATCACAAGCAGAGGCCAGAAGACTATAACCTCATCCTGCTTGACTTCTCAGAAATCTTGTCTCACATGACTGTAGGAGACAGACTATGTACCTACACACAGTGCTTCGTCCTCTAAACAGAAATATTAGTGCTTCGTCTTTTTTTTGTGGTTTGGGAGCTTGCAGTACCGCTGCAGGAAGGGTAGTTTTCTAAGTTTGTCTTTGAAAAGAGCAGTAGGGTCATTCTCATTTCTTATTGGGAAAGAAAAACCAAGGGACTTCTAAGTTCCTGACAAGGTGCAAGCAGAAACTTGGTCAGTCGCTGTTAACTAGAGGAAAACACTCTCTGCAACCAAGTGCTGATCCAGCTCACTGTGAACATGAGTCTCCAGTTAAATAGGGACATTTAGGACACAATCGGGTTTTTTCAAGTTTAGCTGCATCCTTCCTGATGGAATTGAGCTTCAGTTGTTTCCTACAGCTTCATTGTTAGGAGGACCCTGCTTCTTTAGTCTCTAATTAGTGTTTCTCTGTGAGTCTCGCCCAAATCATGATTTCAAGATTTGGCTGGATGAGCAGAGAAGAGGTGATAGGTCATGGATTACAGTGTGCATGTAACTTTATTTTTAAGTCACATTGTTCTTCATTGTAATGCAAGTGTAAGCTGACAGATGGAAGCACAGTGTCCTTACTGAAATAATTACAACATGCTGCAGTAATTTCTCAACGCTATTATATGGTGTGGTGATGGAGACAAGAACCGTGGCACATTAATAATAACAGTGCTTAAAAATAGGAACGCAGTAGCTTCTTCACTTCCAGATTTTTTTTCATTATTATTTTACAGAGGTACTGTGCTTTGTTTGAGTAATAGCTGGTGATCCCCACTGATTTATCAGAGAGTAAAAGTGCATGATGGCTTTGCTGAGGAGAGTGGGGAGAGACCCACCAGAGACCTCCTTTTTCCTGTTGATCCTCTTCCTCGTCTCATGCCTGGGTACTCCATGGTGGATTCCAAAATGTTACACCTTGTAAGGTGCCAAGAGCAGGGTGGGCATCATATCAGTGGTAGATAAATGTGAAGGGAATGTGTAGCTGCAGTAACAAAGGGTATTTTCTGTCAGTAAACTGTTTCATCTCACCCCTGACATATTCAGCATATCCATGTCCTGATCAGACCATGTGGCATTTTCAAATGGTATGAGTGTTTTAAACTGCTCGGTCACTGGAGGCTCAGTGATGCTGACCTGCTTTCCATCCCTGCTGCTGGGGGTTTGTGCAGGGAGAAACCTGGCATCAGCACCAAGCTGTTATTTTCAGTGCCTCTGGTAAAATTATTAGAGGCCAGTGAGTAAGAGAAATAAGTTTATCCTGTGTGTCTCCCATGTGCGTGCATGTTCCCGAAGTTCAACTGTGTATAAAATTATAATTTAAAAACCAATTAATTCCTATGGAAAAGTACGTCTGGGGATATATTGTTGTGTGTGCTAGGGATGACTGAGAACACTGTGCATTTTGGATGTGCACCGTGAGTGCAGTGGAACTAAGGCAGCCTGCTTGTGCAGGATGGATTTGAATCCCTCCGAGTGCTGTCTGGGAGCCTCATGGCTATGCAGGCTTTCTGTCTGTCTCTTCTGTCCCTGTGTCTGTCATGGAGTTGGGGAGAGAGCACAGCATTGCCCCTCTGCTCTTCGTGGTGAACATCCCAATGGGCAAGGCTGTACCTGGGCACAGTTCCCACCACAGGCTTACAGATAAAGAGGGGGAACCAGAAAATCTCCTTTTCCTTCAGTGTGCCTATTTTTCTCCCTCTTTTTATAGGTGTTTCAGCTAACGTGCCCGAACTCCTGCGCAGATTTGGCCACGACAGCTGTCCAAGCCATTCACAGCTGAACGGGTTTTTAATGGGTTGCTGACCAGCTAATTAATTGATCAGCTCCGCCGTGGCTGTGCGAGGCAGTGGCAGCCTTCCTGCCCCGCGTCCCTTGTGCTTGCTGCACGCCGGTGCTGCAGAGCCGCTCTTCCCTCCGCTGCACGAGGCGGGCGGAATAAAGAGGCTCTTTGCACTTGTCTTCAGACTTATCCTTCGGCTCCTTGGTATTTATAGCTCCGCTGTTCCCCTGCGCTTCCGTGTCGCTCTGTCGCTCACAGCGCTGTGGGTGCGGAGGCGCAGGGGCTCGGCTGCCCGGGGCTTGCTCCGGGCTCGCTTGAGGTCATTGCCGGTCAGTGCCCAACCTCACTTGCTCAGGCTTGGCTGGAGTAAAGGTTAGCCAGCTTTCTGCCACACTGGAAGCAGTGTGCTGTTGGATACATGCTGGATGTTAACTTAGAAACGGTATATTTGGTTTCTTTATTTATTCTGCTTAAACAAATAAGGCCAAGTGTGGTTCCATCTCAATGGCACTGAATTGCAGAGTGTTGTGTCAAAAGCAGGTCTTAATTTGGTGTTGAAAAATGAACTGTCAGGCAGGTCTTCCTTTCATACATGCACGGCAGGTCCTGCAGGTTTGCTGTCAAACCTACTGCCTGTAGAATGTTAAATGACTACCTTGCTCCTCTTTTTTTCTCCTGAGCAGGCAGAAATATGAAATAGTGTGAACCCCTGTCAGGGAGGATAGTCTTAGCTGGGAACAACCCATATGACTTGTTTTAAAACAGTCTGCTTTTCTAATAGGGCAGGAAAGTTCTAGTAGTAATCCCATCTGAAGCTAATACAAGCAGATACAGCTCTTCCACCAGATACAATGATGGGGTCCCTTTCCGTAGGGATTGCCTTAGGGAAATCTTGGAGTTGTTCCCCTCCTGTGATGTGTGGGGCTGATGGTGGTGAGGCACATACCAGCGCCACAATACATAGGAGAGGAAGTACACTGTATCTGCAAGAGATTCTGCCCCTGAACACAAAACACCAGAGCTGCCAGTGAATTCAGAGCTAAAATAAATGTTATTGTCAAGAAAATGCTGCAGTGGTACCTGACTACCCTTTGCAACCTTTATTCTGGCCAGCCCAAGCGTTCCTATGATTCTGTTTTGGCTGTCTGTCTGTCTGTATCTTCCTGCTAGTCCTTTGTACAGCTACATTATCTCTAGCTGTGTTTACAGTCCCCATTCATAATCAACGGAGACTCCCAGCGCTGCCCCCTGCCCTCCGTGCATTGAGCAATAAGCACCATGGCCTAGGTGAGGGCAGAGGGGTTGGTCCTGCTGGCAGATAGCACAGAGGTACTTCCAACACATCCCAGAGGGATCTCTTGGCGAAGATTTCCCATTGGTTACCAAGAAACCCCCACAATGTCTTGTTTTAATCATCTCTTCTGAGCTCTCTAGTGCAAAGCGGCGCTGCACAAAAGGAAGCCACGGCTCAAAGGACGAGATAAAGTTTCAGTCATCAGCTTGTGGATATAGGTACAGATAGATATTTGAACAATGTCAACTGAGCTGTTGTCAGTAAAAGTTCTGGAAACACTGGTGCTGGATGGAAGCTGTGCAAGAGCCACCTCCAAGCATGTAGTGTTTCCCATTTCTAGTTTAAACTGAGAGCACTTGGACTTGGCTGTGATTTGCCTGGCTTCTCTATCCATTTTTTCCTTTTTTTTTCTTTCTCTGTGTGTGTGTGAAGCAGATTTTTTCAGGAGCTATATGCAAGGATGATGGTGACCTGTATTGCCCAGCTGAGCTCTGAAATTTGGCAAAAAGAAACTGAAAGTAAGAAACTGGGCAAATATCTGTATATTGGTTGTCCGTAGGTTGAAAGGAAATTGCCTCATAAATTTGCTTCTGTCTTTGACCTTATCTTTGAAGCTTGCTCTTGCAACCTGAACATGACCCCTCCCCTCTCCATGTCCTCTTTTCACCCCTACTGAATCTAAAGTCTTTTCACTGGTTTCACTTGGCTTTTTGTCTTGTCATACCTTGAGCTCTTCCTGTTATCTCAAATGCTGCTTGATCAAGCCTTTGCTTTCACACCATGAGGGTTGAATGATATCATCTCTCACCTACAACGCTGAGGACTTCAATTTCCTTGGATCATCTGTGATACTTCCCCCAAATGATTCTAATGCCATCTTCTTGCTCCAAGATGTGCTGCAGCATTTCTTTTTCTGCTGAGGCCTCTTGCCAGGCAGTCTGAAAATCAGTGCCTGTTAAGATAGATCAAGTTTCAGGCAGAAGTTGCCTGAAAACTACAGCCTCACCTTTTATGTCAGGGAGTGTTAGGAATTCTTGCAATCAGAGGAGGCTCTTGTACCATTGCTTTAAAGGAAAAAAAGTATTTATGTTTTCTATTTCTGTTCCTCAGAGGTACTAAAAGCTCTGCAGAAAAATAACTTGGTAGCTTCCTGATGTGTTGGACGTGGTATTATTTTTAACTTCCTAGAGCAGTTGTTTTAAAGGAGTTTGTAAGTACCTTAGGCACTTGTCAGTGTGAGTGCTCAGTATTTTTTTCCTATCTGATTATGCTGTGCGGGTGTGTGCTGCACTGACAGTTTACGGTTCCTCTTCCATATGCATCTTATCTTCCTGAAGATAGTGTCTGGAGATGTCAGCTCTGTGAAGAGAGACTGATGAATTTATATCAGAAGAATCTTTTTGTCTAGCAGCTCTTCAGCACAGCACGCTGTTCAGAATATCTCTTAAAAATAGAAAGTTCTGGAGGAATATCAGCTTTGTCAGGGCGGTGTCATTCATCATTGGTGCCAACTTGGTTTGGCTAATCCCTGGTATTAGTAGGAGAAAGCCTGAGTTGCCCATGCAAAGTTCCCTGTGCACCAGTTTTTAGAGTGCTTAGTGATATGTTTTGGAATCTACAGCCAGACCAGTACTAAGTGTGTGCACTCTCTCAAGTCGTACCTCAGTGTGTAGGAATGTAACTATGATGGTCTAAAAACTTCAGTTCTTCTGGAGATGACATTTCATTGTGTATTTATCTGCTGCAGGCCAATTTCATGTTATCGAGGAGCAAGGGTCATACAGTAGCATGAATCCACCATCCAAAAAAAGCACAGAGATTGTTGCTTCCATTTTTATTACTCCCTGGGCTTGGCTCAAGTTTCACCTCCCAGGTCTACTCCTCAAAGCTGGGATGTTCTTGGAAACACTGTCAAATCTAGAAGTTTTTTTCCCTTTTAATTGGTGATTAAATTTTGGACAGTTTGATTATCCATTGTTTTTCATCCTCCTGAATGCTTCATCCAGTCAAATACTTCTGCATGTTTCCCAGTTACCCTGTTTTTATATCTTGTTTTCCATATTGGCATTTTGCCTTACGGGTGCAATAAATGCAAGATATATTTTGGTACTAAGTTATTGCCTATAGGTATTAAATTACTGGTTTGATTATTTTTATAGGTTGTTTTTATAGCACAACTTTAGGAGGCAGTCAGTCATGCTAACAAAGTCTGTGTGAGGCACACCTCTTCAAATAATCTGGAATGCTTTCCATGGAGCATTCCATTCCATGGAGCGGTGATTACTTCCTCCTCAGAATAATCAAGAAACAGGAGTGAGATCAGCATTGTAAAAGCTTTATAATTTTTCCTGGAAATGGACTTTACAATTTCTCTTCATGGACTTTGTAGACCTGCAGTTTGTAAACACTGTTGAGAAAAAATCCCTGGTGCCCTCTTATGTTGCTTTATGTCCACTATGAAATCCAGTAAAATTGCCACCAGGGCTCAGCATTCAGTGTTCTTGCTCCTTCTCCCTGGGGGTGTCTGCACTGCCAGCTTCACCATTTCTCCATTGGTTTTGGGATGTTACCACCTGTTCAAGCTTGAGAAGCTAGTTTGCCTCAATGGCAAACTAGAGGCATGCACGGCATGGCAGTGGGTGGCCAGGGCATCAGGGAGAACCTATGGGGAGCATCTTCATGAGCATCCACATAATCCTGTTTCATGCCCTGCATGTAGCTTGTTAAGAGCTTGTTTGACATGGAACTTGCTAAGAGTTTGCCTTGGAATTTGTTAAAGACATGGAAATCTTATCAAAAGCTGCACAAGACATAATTTTGCACCAGTATGTGCATCCCATCAAGCACGATTTACTGCTGTCATCTCTTTCTAAGATACATTTGCACTTCAGCTCCAATATTTGAAGGGCTCTGGGTCTGCATAAAGCAGACTTTCTCATTCCCACAGAAGTCTGGTGTTTCTAAGACTGTTTTGTGCTGAAGCCCCTGACCTAAATAAGGTTAAGGATCTGGGCTACACAATTAGCACCCAATGCCAAGAAAGGAAAAGCTAAGCTTGAGGCACCATTCCCTGCTTGGCCAGGCTGGTCTGCATAGGAGGCTCTGTAGTCCTCTTGCATCCTTATGCTGTAAAGGCCATTCTTATGTCCAGACATCTCTGAGCCTGGCACGCAGGGGTCCTCTGTGACTGAGAAGCTTTCAAAACTCCTTCCTGCATGTCATTGTGCAGCTAGAGGCTGGGATTCCTTCCAGCTCACTGAAGACACTCCGACATTGTTCCCTCCTAATCCCCTCCTTCTCACAGAGTATGGTTTTTCGGAAGGCTAGCATGTTCCCTTGTTGGCTTTCCAGGCAGGAACACAAGCGGCGGTTCCTGGGAATAACGTAACCCTGAATTAGCGATGAGCCAAGGCAGAGGGAGGCTGCATGGTGTGATGAGCCTTTGGCTCTGTGGTGTGTTAGTGAGGATGCCTGGCTAGCCAGGCTGGCTTGTGGCCGTGCTCCATTTATCTGCTTGCAGGCCTGCCAACAAGAAGCACAAATGATTAGCACTGGTGGTGGGGCTGGGTTTGTGCAGGAAGAAATGCCATCCCCCATCCCTCTTCTTGCAGCCGCTCAGAGGATGATCTGTACCTGGCTGCTTGTTTCATTTTGTGTGCTGGTAGCCTGGGGAAATAAAACCAGGTTATTGGGACAGGCTTTCTACTGAACTGGCTTTTTTTTTTTTTTCCCAAACACAGATACAAGTAGAGAAAGAGAGAACAAGGTAATGAATAAATAGATATATTCAAGTGTCTTTACAAGGACATCTTTCAGTGCAGGGATTTGACCTTGGAGGTTTGGATTGTATCATTTATAAGATGGTGGTCTTGAGGTCAACCCACCTGATACTTGAAGGTGGTGCTCCAGAAGACTTTGCACAGCTCTCAAGGTAGTCATGGGTCCAAAGAGAAAGGGTAAAGGAAATTTATTCCAGCTAAGGTATATCACTTTTTCCTGCCTCCTAGCTGGTCAGGAGCTCAGGTGAAGTTAGAACTTCACCTACATCTGGCTATGCTACTGTTCGCTCTACTGTTCTTCCGATGTTATTGGCTGTGTGTATTTGGAGTGCTGAAGGAGGTACTTAAGGAGAGGGAAGCTGGGATTGAAGATGGTTTTTTTTCAGGGCTTCTCCTAATGAGATGAGATGAGATGAGAACCTGGACACATCTATAGCCATGAGCACCAGCCTGCATGACTGGGATCCCTAAATCAGTGGTGTATGGATGCTGGAGTCTCCTTTGCATTGTAGAGCTCTAACTTTAAAGTTTGGCCTCTTAGAAAAATTAAAAAATGGTGAAGATGGTTTCTAAAACAATAGCAGGATTAGCTTAGAGCTACACTTGACAATTTTGCGGATCTGTTGTGATCTGTAATCTCACATTTTTTGCTTTCATCCCTCAGAGCCATGTTTTGTAGAAAAGGCTGTGTTCCTGGGAGATAGGGCACATAATGACAGTGGGAGGTAGGTAAGATTCTTCACAGTCAGATCCCATAATGGTATGAACGATCTTAAATTGGATATTAGGAAAAATTTCTTCGCTGAAAAGGTTGCTGATTATTGGAATAGGCTGCCAAGAGAAGTGGTTAAGTTGCCAGCCCTGGAGGTATTTAAAAGATGTGTAGATGTGGTGCTTAGGAACAGGGTTAGTGGTGGACTTGAAGATGTTAGGTTAATGGTTGGAGCTGGTGGTCTTGCAGGTCTTTTCCAACTTAAATATTTCTATGATTCTGTGGGTTGCTGCTGTGAGCTTTGGGTTACGTCCTGGTATGATGTAAAGGGAACAGCAGTTGAGGACACATCTCTCCACCTCCTCCAGCTAACCCACTTCCCTTTTACCTCTCACATCCTGTAGACATGATGGGTATTTCCCCTCTTGAAAGAGGGCTTTAAAGCATTATTGTGTTTTGGGATGGGGGTAGGGCAGAGAGGAAATCAAAAGCCCAGCATGCTGGCTCTGTTGACTTAGGAAATCAGATGGTGTGCCTTGTGAGAGACGTCTTCAGTGCAGAGCTGGTTGTGAGGTGGTTTGTGGCAATGTTGACTAATTCATGTTTTCCTGCTGCAGAGAGGGGTAGATTGATGCCAACAAACGTTAGCTCTGCTTCGTGGTGTAACTGGACTCTCTTTGCATGCTGTCATTGTACCTGTGCACGCAGAAGTTGTGCCTGCTTGCTCATCAGAACAGGTTGTCTCTCTGCTTCTGGTCAGCAAACTTCTGCTGGAGGGAGGTTTTGTAGTGACCCAGACTCTGGGAAGAGCACCCTAGCATCCCTTTAAATGAAGGGAGGAGAATCAGCACTGAAGATCTGTTTCAGTGTTAGGTCCACCTCTTTTTCTGTCCATGCTGACTACTAAAATATGTAAATTTTTTTTGCCTGAACTATTCATGCTTTCATCTGAAAAGGAGAAGTGCAATTTAAAATTCTCCTTTCTTCTCCCTTCTTCTACCCTGCTTTTCTGGGAAAGCTGTCCTTAGCATTTTTCTCTGTGCTTATGTCATGAGATATGTTACATATGTTGTCATCTCCTCCCGATGTTCTCCTAAAAGATGCCCTCCTACGACTGCAGCTTCTGTAGCCTTTCTTCCCCAAGGGTACTGCTTCCTTCCTCATTCTCCTGTGTCATTTGTCCATCTGGCACTGTCCAAGACCACCCAATCTTATCATCGTTGCCTTGCTGAACATCCTGTGGACTTGTAAAAGGTTGGCTGTGACCTGTGGTGTCACCCAGAGACCCATTCTACCTCTTTGCTCCATTAGGGCTCACTTTTCAGTTTCCTCATGCTCTTATCCCCAAGGATGGTGCTGCTTCATTGGTGACCTTACTAAGATGCCAAAATTGCCATCTTGCACTCAGCTTTTTTATTCAGTGAAGTGACTGAATGCTGCTGTACCTGCTTTCTTTTCATCACCTGTGACATGGCATGTCTTTTCCTGACTGTTGGGGTTTCACGTATTGGGGAAGCGGTTGTGATTTTCCTTGCTAGTTTAAATGTATACACCACAGTAGGATTATCATTTGCTTAGTATTTTATTGCTTAAACTAGTGAAGCTGGTGAGCCTCTAAGGGAGTTCAGCTGTAAATTAAGATTTAGGAAGCCCCAGGTGCCTGATTGGCATTGTGCATGAGAGGAGGTAGCCTGATGAGGGACTGGGCCCTCCAAGCTGCTGTTCCATTGATCCCTTCATCAGGAGAACATGTGGAGGCTTTCCTTCTCCCTGAGTGTCCTGGCCACCTGGACTGAAAACCAAAATCAGTCCCACTGAAGTAATTAATGTGTGTGGAAGCTTCAGTACCCTTAATATGTGCTGGACATCTGCAAAAAACTGGAATACTTAGCCAAGGTGAATGGAAAGGAGAATTGGTAAATGGCTTCTGCCTCCAAATCTCTTCTCCTTTCTGAGCCTTTAGTCATGGAGCAATAAACCGGAAAAGGAATGAAATCACCTCTTTGATGCTGCGCAGGTATCTTAGAGTTATGCCCTATGAAAAGTTCAGTAAACGCTATTAACCTTTCTTACACTGCTAGGACTTGCATAACTTCAGGAACTTCTTTCCCTTACAGTAGTAGAGAGGCAGTGTGGTGTGTGTGTGTTATGTTTCTCTTTTGTCTGTAAAGCAAAAAAGACATACTGTTTTTGCTTAACCAAGGGAGATAAGAGAACTTCCTCTTACTCAGTCCTGTGGCAATGCAATCCCAACCACATACTATCCAGCTGAATTTAAGCACGTGGAGACATCTGCCTTTGGCAATTTTTATTTTTATTGGTGAGAGAGAGAGTCAGTGTTTCTCCTCTTTCAGTGTGAATCCTAGTAACCCCTAAGATGTCTGGCTGGATCCCTGCCTGTGCAGGGTTATTTCAGTTCAGGGAATGCACACTGCTGCAGCTTGTGGCAGGCTGCATCCACTTGCAGGCAAAGCGCCTTAAATCTTTGCCCTACACACACTGTGTAGCACAAATAAGAAGATGCTGAGAATCATGTGTTTAACAAAATCTCCTTTCCATGGCTCTTTGAAGAGCTTTAAAAAGATTTATTTTTTTTAAATCCCCAACAAGCTCAAGGTCTTTTAAAATTAGGTGGATTCGTGATTTAGCTTTTAAGTTTACCTGTACCATCTCTAAAGAAAAACCTTTGGTCACAAAGCTGAAACAGCAGAATGTTTATTGTCCACTATTATGCTTCTGGTAAAGCAGATATGACAAGTCCTCCTTTCTTTTGACCTTAAATCTTTCCTTTTTTCTTAGTGGATACTAGAAGGCCGGTTAAATAGAATTCCTCCATAGATGCAGTCCTCTGCAATTTATGTAACAGGCATTTCTACAACTTTGTATAGTCACTGGTTCCATACCTGCATGCTGGCTATGCACTGCAGCAGTTGTGACAGTTTGCAGGCATCAGTGTTTATTAAGAGCTGTAAAATAAAATTAATGACCCTTTCCATCCTCCCAGCCATTGTGATTTCTTAGCTGTTCTGCCTTTGGTTTGACTTTTTGTTTATTTTGGCTTATTTTTTAAATAGCATACGGCCATTTAAGATTAAGCTGCAGCTGTTCAGTATTTGGGGATTTATTTGGTGCCCTCTGAGAAAGAGACAGCCTTGGACTTTGTTGCTTAACAGGGCCTTGCTGAGAAGACTCTGACGCTTCCTGTTGTCGTCCTGTGCTTCTAAACTACTACTTCTCATCCACCAGGTTTTTCCTCTCCCTCCACCTCCATAATTAATTCTCCAAAAACTAAGGCTTGCAATTTGTAATCAAAATTATAGCTGGGAGCTATTTGACTAAATGGTGGGGGAAGGAGAAGAGGAGGAAGGGGAGCTACTACAAAAATCAGAGGAACGATCCAAATAGTGAAGAGTAAATGCTGAAGTAATGAATAATGCATTAATGCTGTCCTTAAGTCAGAAGTAGGATCCCTGTACACTATATAATTAGCACTTATATAACATGTATGCATTCCTGTGCTGTAAAATGTCTAAATGATGAACTGAATCATGAGGTGGTCTAAGTGGAGTAGACTGTGGCTGGGAACTGTAGCCACTCTGGATCTGTCCCACCTCCATCTCTGACACGATGCTGGATGAGTGCTGCCACTTCTCTGTGGCCTCAAGCACGTTCTGATCACTGCAAAAGAAGCACGTGTCCCTGAGATCTCCCTCTAGCTGCTTGTTACTCTTTCTCAGCACCCGGAGCTGATCCAGGTTAATCTGGGTGCTTCTTGTCTGCCAAGTAAATTGGCTTCACCCTAACAGCTGCTGAGTACAGCTTGCTGAGCAGGAGTGGTGACTGCTCACACCACGTTGTCTGCAGGTGCAAGAGACAGCCAGACTATGCCCTGGCTGTTTGGGGCATCACCACTTGCTGCCCCTGTAAAGCATGTGGAAGTTCACAGGGAATGGTGTATGAGGACATTAAATTACACAGCTAGGAGAGCTGCTGTGCAGTGGGAAGATGGTGCAGGAAGAGGTTTTCCAGGTGGTCACCTCTAAGATTTGGTCAGTCTTGCTGCCTATTGAGGGAGACAGAGCCCTGCCATATGACCACCCCAGAAGGATGGATGTGACCAGCGTGGTCATGGTGCTGGCACTCGGGAGCAGGGTGCCTGGGCAGTGCTGTTGTGTATCAGCTGTTCTGCCTGGCCTTGTTCAGCTGTGCCATACTATTCCTTATCAAATCTGGGTGCTTGGAATTGACATTAATTCTCATTTGTTTGTCTTTTTCTTTTTTTTTTTTTTTTTTTTACAAACACTCTGCTCTGACAAACACAGGGATTCTACTTGCCATAAACTCATGACTCATGGTCTTGAAATTGCAGGAATTTCTCTAGGATGACATGTTTTCCTGGCTTTGTTGCTGTTCTGCTCATTCACTTGGAGTTTCAGGAGGCTCTACTTTGATGGCATTTGTCTTGAGCTCCCACAGCACATGGCTTTTCCTTGGGACTGAGGAGAAACTGTGAGCTGTCATGCTTCTGTGCACAAACCTCTGCTGCAGGGAAGCATTTTCTAGGCAGGCTGCTCTGTGCAGTGCTTCTGCAGACATTGACGAAAAGATCTGCTTTTGTAACAGTATCAATTATCTCAGGCGATGTAAGCTTCTGTATGTGTATACATGTAACACTCTTGATTTGAAACTTGCGATTTCACATGTAAGTATTCCGCAGTTTAAAACTCTCAATAACTTCCATGCAAAATCTTAAGATTTTTCCTCTTCTCTAGGAGAAATAGAGCACTTTACTGAGGCTCCTTAACTGATGGAGTTTGTCCTGATCTCAAAGTCATAAGATACTAGAACAAAGAGGCTGCTGTGATAAGTGAATGTAAAGTAAATCAACTGTGCTATTTGCTAAGCACATTATAGAACAAGGGTGAAAACCTTCTGCTGTGCTTTCTTCAAGGAAACTTTTAACATGGCACATTAATAAACCCATGCAGGAAAAATGCCACACAGTTTAGGATCTTTAGGTCCTTTAGGCAGGACCTCAAATAAAGGATTAGTTGCTCTCCACCTACCTCTTTCCTGAGGTGTGACTGATTTGACTGTGGTCTCATAGTTGGTGGGACATCCCTTTTTTGTATCTTTTGGCCAAGTGTTTCACAACAGCATGTCATCTGCTGTGGAGGGCAGCTTAAATCTTGACAGCAGGCTGCAGCCCAGAAAGCCTGGGAGCCACCAGATGAGGTGCTTATATGGACAGTGGTGGCATCCTGTTAGGTGAGACAAGAGCAGCAGGGAAAGCGGAGAAGCCCTTACCGTGTGTCTCTAAAAAATCTGGCACAAGCTGCTGTTGGGGTGGGGAAAAGAAAACATTACTTGACCCATGTATCTAGTCAGATAAGCCTCTTCCTTTTGTCAACAAAGACTGTTTGTGGCAGTAGATATTTCCCATGCAGGAAAATTATCCTTTATGATGAGTAATAAGTTATTATGCTCTATAAAAGTGTGTAATTTGAGGGAGTGGCCACTGTGGCAGATGGTAGTCCTTGAATCCAGAAGATCCTGAAGAAACTCAGCTGTGTCAGTGAAGCCCTGTGAAGCTCAAATGGAAGCACTGCAGGTAAAATAACTCCTTGCATTAGTGTAAGAGGGCAGTTGTTTGGTTTGGGATCTTGAGAACAGACAGTAAAAGAAGCTTCCTCATTCAGAAGCTGGTGCAGCACTGGAAGATGTTATCTCAAGGTCATGGTGTTTTAGAGGTCTTCCAGACGATGGCTGATCTCATGAAAGCCCCGTGTTGAGAACACTGCTGCATCAAATGGTCTCTGTTGACCAATGTTGCTGTGTTTGTGGTTCTGCAGTAGTGCTAGAGACAGGCACACAGAATTTGGTTGGTAGAGGATTCTTCTCTTTGCCACACGCAGTCTCAAGGAATTTTCTGAGATGCAGTAGAAAAAGTGAATGGTAGCAGCCTGTGGAAATAGGCTGTAGTCTGCCTGGCTGCATGTTTACGTTGCTTATACTTTCTTTTTGAGTGGTCTGTCCCTTCTGTCTGATGTTTCTCTGCTGGCAAACTGAGCAGAGGCTGGTTGGAGGACAGCTGTTGGCTGGGAGAGTGTTGACTCAGCCAGTTTTTCTGACTTTGAGAGCCGAGGATGGATTACATTTGCTCCCAGATTAGAGTTACAGCTATGTGATGCACCCACTGGAGGTTTAAATCAAAACCTTTCTGTGTTACTCTGATACTCAGAGCAAAGGCTAAATGTGGTTGTGGCTTTTGGCTAACTGGAGGCTTAAACTTCACATAACCCTCATCACACTTCAAAGTCATTACTGAAGTACAAAACAACGGCACTGATAGAAAGACGGTCTGGTCTGTTATTTGGGTTAAAGTTATATAAATGGCATTTCAAATGCCCCATAAGCTAAATTCCCTTTTCTAATGCAGTATCATGTGATGTTGTAGATGAAGCTGATAGGATACTTTTGTAATTAGCTCTTGGGAAGAAGGTTTTTAACTTCTTACACTTATTTGACAGGTAGTTTTCTTATCTAATTTGTGCTTTCTGTGGGCTCTTGCAGATGCAACCTCAGTGTTGGCTGACTTCTGACTAGCATTTCTGGCAACCTAAGAGTGTAGCATCAGTGTAAACAAAATTCTTTATAGCTTAATGTTGCTTGTAAACAGTAGTGAAGACTGACAGAAGGCTGAGGTGTCGTCTGTGGCTTTTCTGACATTTAAAGACTTAGGTGCATGCAAGATGGAGGAGCGTCATCTTCACTGGTATGCAAAACTTGGATTTTCTGCTTTTGCTACCTCTGGCCCGCTTCTTTTCACAGTTTTCCATTTCTTCACATTTTGTTTTGGACTGTGCAACTGACCTCTGTTTTAGGAAGATGAATGTTCATAGTCATTCAAAGCTTAGGTTGTTCTGTTTTTCAGTAACCTTTGAGTGGGCTAGCTGAGTGACAGTTCTGAGGAATTCTCTTCTATTGTGACCCTTCCTTCACCATATGGGATAGATGCTGTAAAGACAGCACCCCAGTTGTTGGCAGTGGGACCTGACACCGTTCCTGTGTGTGGAGCAGCAGATGGCTGTGCTGACTGATGCTCCACTCTGTTGACATGCAGACTCGATAGTGTTAGGCTAGGCCTGCCCTGGAGACTTGTTGGAGTAGTGAAGCATGAGTGTTATCTTGGTAAACCCACACTTTCCCCTCTCTCATGGTGACAAGGTCTCAGTCACCTTGACAGAGTCTTTGGATGCCTGCCCCTTGCCCTTGCAGAGCGCTGGTGTCAAGGTCTTGTCACCAGCTTCCCAAGCTCCACTCCAGGAATACGAGTGGGCTGGCTTTTGGCCACAGAGTGGGAAGTCCTTAAAACATACAGGCTGTCTGCTGATATAGTTTCTGCTTTGTTTTCTGCCTGTTATAATGATGCACTTCCTTTTAGCCTTTTTGTTGAAATATCCTTGAATTTGTAAGACAACATAAGCTGTTTGTGAAAAAGCCATGGAGAAAAGTGCACTTGACCAAAGCACTACTCTTGGTTTCTGTAGTTCTCCTTTTCCCTTGTCACAGTGCCTCTCCTCAATAATTTTGAAGAGTCTCTCAGAGCATTTCTTATGCAGATTCTTCTGTTTTAATACCCAGTGTTTAGCATCTTCCACCACTTAAACAATTCCAGTTTGGCATGAAGTGTTCCGCAAAAGATGCGCATATGAAATGCACAATGGCTGTGGTGCTTTGCCAGCCTCTTCAAAGTAGGAGCCAGCTCTTAAGGGTCAATCTCTTTCTTGAGTGTGCTGTAAAAAACTGCAGAGTTCTGTACTCAGATTCAGCCAGGAAGCTTCAATATTCTTTGTGCAATACCAGGCTGAATCTTAGTGGCACTCAGATGTCACCAGCTGATGGTGGTTGTACTGCTGCAGCATTGCACTTGAGCAAGTATTTTGCAAAACAAACTGACTTTCACTGTATTTCTTTGTAATAACTTTAACTGTGTAAGCTCATATCTCTGAGACGAGGCTGTGCATGTATGGCAAAGTAATACTGCCTTAGGTTTCTGAGGCTGAATAAGGGGCTTTGATGAGCTCTCACATAAGAGCTGGATAGCATAAGGGTGACGTACCTAATGGAGAAAGGGAAGCAGGCTATTTCAAATCACATTTTATTTTGCCGGGAGACAGAGGTGTATTTTTAAAGTAGAGTCCCTATTAACTACTTGGCCTCCCAAGGCCCCATAATTTTGCTGGAAACATTGTATTTCATGGCAGAACCATAATGTGGTGATGTGCCCTTGCCCAAGAATATCCATTTATTTAGCTAGAGACTACTCAGTTTTTCCACTGCTGCAGTAGGGCAGGATTGGGTGGGAGAAGGTGCTGTTTCTGGAACTAAGACTCTCTACCCCAGCAGGGAATGATTCAGAAAATCCAGAAAAAGAGCCAAATACCAGAGACAGTGTACACTATAACATAATGCCTATATTTGGAAGCTCTAAGTCACCTTTGCTTTTTGTGACCTTCTAAATTTTTGGTTTTTGGTGTTGGTCTCCTCCCTTGTTGGACAGATTTGAATAATTCAGTGCAAGTTAAGTAAGCTGTTCATGTCCAGTTTTAATGACTCAGAAGAAATCAATGTTGCCACAGACACAGCATTCTCTGTGAGTCTCTTCCTGCAGAATTATAAGGAAACAGGCATCTTTTGAAAAATTAAAATCCTGTGACTGTAGACATTATACAGAGGATTTTGCCCAACTTCAAAACAACTGAGCAAAAGGTGAACTGGTTTGGATGAAGACATTATTGCTCTTAGCTAAATATAATAAGAAATTAAATACTGATGAGGAAAAGTGCATTTTATCATTATATGACTCAAACTGAAAGCTGACTCCCCCCTTTTTTTTAATGCAGGCAACTGATTTTGGTTTGCTGCCTGTCAGAAGTGAGTTGCAACAACTGGTGTAATTTTTTTGTGCATAAATATAACACATGCACCCCTTGCAGTAGTACTCTGTTGCCTGAATCATCACGTAGCAAAGTGTTTGTCACAGGAGCAATCAGTGAAGGTGGAAGTGGAAATGGTGACAAAGAAGCCTGCTGGGCTGTCACTCTGAGTTTTGAATGATTTTGGGAGTTCATCTGCATTGCCACTGCATGTTACCTGGTCCCTGTTAGTATTTGTGTGTGGGCAAGATTGCTGTGTTTAGTATAATTTAATATAGGTATTTGATTTACTGTTTCTTTATTCATTGGGCTACTATTGTGTAGTCATAATGTTCCTGGCAGTCCCAGGCCTTTTGTGGTTTCATCACATGCGCTTGGGAATTGTGGACATATTTTCAGCTGCTTAGTCTATTTTAAACTCTTTTAAAATAAAATTTAAAAAAAATCAACAAAGCATGGGTTAGAACAGATTGATTCTTTTGAGCCATTTGCCTAATTAACCTTTGCCTCTCAGGAATCAGCTTTGATTCTGTTCAATCAAGTGCAATATATCCCAGCCCTTAATAACCAGCATTTCTTCTGAGGACGTTGGAAGTCTTCCCTGACTTTTACTTTTCTAATTGCTGCCACTCTCTTGGCATTGCACCAGTTTGCAGAGACCGAGTTGGAGAAGGACAAGAAAGAATAATAACAGGATATCAAGAGGGAAGGCCGTAGGATGGCCTCTAACTTAGTCAAGTGTTTCTGAAAAGTACAGTTAGCACAATGCTTGAGTCTTCAGTATGCTGTACCTCAAATGCGGATTTATGGACCTAATAGTGAAAGAAAGGACAGTATGTACATGTGCATTGCATACACCCAAAGGATGATCCTTCTGGGACTTCCTCTAGTGTAAAAGTTTTGAGGGAGTCTTCAGAGAGGCTTTATACAAGTAGAAATTATGTCCTGTCTCTTTCCTCCTTACCTGAAAAAAGGAAACACTTAGGCCCAAGATCTGATCCTCTATGTGGAGAAAGGTAAATAGGACTCATCCCTGTTGCTCCTAACCTTTTTCTCTATGATAGAACCCCCCAGAATTTGCACAAGTGTCCTGCAAAAGCATCACTGCCTCACAGCAGTGACACTTTTTCTGGGTAGATGGATAACTGTGATGTTTCTTTAGCCTCACAGAGATTCTCTGAGTATTGTGCAGCTCCCCTCTTAATTTTGCTGAGTGTGACCTGCTTTGCTTATTGATGTAGTGAAAGTCTGTATGCACAACAGCATGGATTTAATCCATTTGGAAATAGCCTGGGTTGGGTGGTGCTTCCAAGGAGGTGGTCAAGAAGGCTTCCAGGTCTCCTTATGCATGGGCATTCACAGGTTTTTTGCAGCTGGTTGTGGTTTGGGTCATTGTGAGCATGTGTTATTCCCTTCCCGAATTCTAGGAAGAAGTTTACTGTTCTTTCAGCCTTTTTGGTTTTTCTCTTGTGCATTGGGAATACACAGTGCTCAGAGGTTATGAATCATTGTTCTGTTCTTGCATTGATACAGCTGCACTGAAACCACAGCATCAGCTGAACATAAATCAGGTCCTCAGTGCAAAGTTCATAGGTCCTGCAAAGCGATGGCTTTGCTGCAAGTTTAGCAGAGAACAGCAGGAAAAGAGCATCCCTGAACCCAGGGAACCATTGAAATAGGAAAGGAAAGAAATGAACTATTTCAATTGCCTCCTGCCTTGTAATGCTACTGTTCTCCCCTTTTAATTCTCAGTAGTAACCATCCATAATTCATGTTTTCCCTCTTCTAGTTCCATTACACTTTCCTTTCTCCCCATGACAAATACTTCAATCACCCACATAATGTAATAGGATCCATGAATGCAAACATCAGAGTGGGAGTGTTTGTGTGGCCTGCACTACATTGCCAATTTTCTTGATGGATTTTGGCTTCTCTGCTCCTTCCATTTACTTCTGATTCTCTTTCCAGCTGTGGTGCCTTGATCTGCTTTTTGGTTTCAGACCATCCTACGAGCAAATCAGCAATGACTAGACATTGAAGAATGTCTGCTTTCATCCCAATAACGAAGCTGCAAAAAAAGTAGCCCTAAATAAGTTCACCTATATATAGCTGTGTATATATATGAATGTTTCAAAAATTATGTATAACATGTATATGATCTGTTTTATGTATATTTGTAGTATAGATAGATATAAATACATTTAATATGTAGGAAATGCAGCTGCCTGATTTTATCATAATTTTTTCTTACTGTAGATAAATTTTTCCTGAGAATCTTCCAACATATTTTGTTGTGTCATTAGCTGGCAGTTAGTCTCAAAGCAATATGGCATGGTATTCCCATCCAAGTCCATCAGCTTACTTCAGAAACTCTCTGGTGGCTTCCAGCAGCCATTAAGATGTGGCAATGGACACAATTTTTCCTTCCATTTAAGGAATGATTGAGAAGATGCAGATGCTTTTATTGGAAAAGGAGACGCTGGGTTTTTTTTCCTCATCCAACTTTGCAGGAGTAGGTGAAGGAAGAGTTCAAGGATGAAAGTCATTGAGCACGCTTGTCTTTCCTCCTTCAGCTTTTGTTTTTATGGGGGTGTGAGTGAACAGTGTCCTGGGGGGGAAAGACAACTTTTTAAATGGGATATGCCAACAAAAATAAGATGGCTTTTTACAGTGCATGCATTGATGAAAGTCTTAAACACTGCTCCTTCACTGTAAAGACACCCCATTTAGGTGACCCATTGCCCTGGTCAGTGTGGGCAACCCTGAAAAAAGAGTGGCACAGATCCCTTTGCAGCCCAAGGGTGCTCAGACTTGATCCCCCATCATCTCACCATATCAAACATGGTCTGCCATGCTTTCACCTACCCTTGTGCAAGGTAATCATCACAGAGGCAGAATCAGGAAGAGAAGCCTTGGGTCCCATTAGGCATTAGCAGCAAGGAACAACGCCAGCAGCAGGTCTATAAATAAAACAAATAGCCAAACAGAAAAAAAACCTCACTGCCACTCCCTCTATACACACCATGCCCACCACCTCCCCCCACATTTGTTTAAGCCACAAGATTTGTGTTTTTTCTGTGTTTGTTACTTTTGGTCTGTTACCTTTCCCTGCTCTCAATGTATTTCTCTAAGCATCTGGCTATGCTTAAAACAATTAGAAAATAGTTAATCACAACCCTTAACCTCAGGCTCCTGGCAGCTGGGGCAGCAGGGACCACCACAGCCCTCACAGGGAATATGTACACGCATGGATAGCTTCTCCATCCTTACTGTTACTCAGCCTGTCATCCACAAATGCCAAAGGAAAAGCAGAGGCTGTTGTGAATGGTGATGAGCATGCCCTTTCAGCAGCAGAACTGGAGACTAAGGTGAGGGATGGGGAGAGCCAGCAGCTGATGGGGAGTGTTCCCTCCCAGGTACCATCAGCACAGCTCAGCTGCATTTTGTTTTCTTTTTTTTAGTCCAACTCTCATGCTTCATGCCCATCTCTTGGAGCAGAATAGATTTATGAGTAAGGCTGGTTTGCAAATACAATTTTAGTGGACAAATTTGGTGGCCCAAGTGGTTTTGTCCTGTTCTTTTTGTCAACTAACTCACACGTGTCTGTCAGTAAACACTTCAGTTACATAAGTCTTCCATAAAACTTCATGGTGGGCCATAATATGTTTGTGGGATCTTATCTCAAGAGCAAAGAGGAAGAGTTTGTGGACTAAAAGGAACGGAGAAAGGAATTATTTAAAGTTGCTCAAAATGGTTTGGGATTGAGTGGGCTATTTATAATAACGTCTGTGAGTCTAGCTGAAGCAAGATTTGGTACAGCCATATGCTGAAGAAGGTAACAGAAAAGCCAAAGAAGTCAAATGGCATTTCTCAATGTTGTTAACTTTAGGCTTATGCTGGCTGATAGAAAGCATGAGGCTTTTGGAAAAACTCACGCCTCGAGCAAAGGTATGTAATTGAGCATTTTTAGGGCACCGTCGTGACTCCAAGTGTTCACTTAAACGCTTCACTGAGTCTCTGATTGCTGAACTTAATGCTTCACATTTTCCTCACTTTCCCCTCTTTACCTTTTCCTCAGAATTACCAGTTTCTGCACAGAATGGAAGCCTCAGCTCCACATTTGCACTCAGCTCAGCAGACACAGGTCACTGTGCTCATTGATGCTCTGCTCTGTCTTGATAGTGGCAGCCAGGTGACCTGTGTCTGTAATGGTTGCAGTTCTAGTTCTGTGCAGGGGTGGTCCAGAAACTGACTGTAATTCTAAAAACCTTTCTACTCCTAAAGCATCCTTCCAGCTGATTTTGGAGGAAGTAGCTTCTCTTCCTCAGGTGAAGACCCCAGGTGCATTTTGCATGGATGGATCTGGGATCTGCCTTGTATGGCAATCTCAGTCTATCCCATCTGCCTTGCTGCAGAGCCATAGGTTCACTGGTTTGCAGGCCTGTGGTGGTTCTTCAGAAAGCCCCAACATTCCCCACTGCAAGAGCAGATAGGATTTTGTGGGCAGTGTGAATTCAAGCTGGGAAGTGAAGCTCACCGCAAATTAAACGCAGTCGTGATGGTGAACAGGCCAGCAAGAGACCTATCTGCAAGTTTGCAGCGTTGCAAAAGACTTCCAAAAAGACTTAAATTACTCCTGGGTGTGTAGGATTAGAAAGATAAACCCAGTGCTACTTGTTTTTGAGTGGGAAAGCTTTGAGGAAAGGATTGCAATGATACCCTGCGGTGTAGAAATGTGCTATAGGCAAATGTAGCTATAGGCATTTGCTCAGCACTGTGACTAATCTTCTGGAAACCAAAAGGAATTCCCTTAGTGGAGAATGCTGTGCGTCACCCATGGCCAAAAAAAGAGGGAGTCATGTGTTTCCTTGACAGCACATCATGTTTGCATATTTTCAGTGCTGGAAGAGAGTCCTTCATCCTGATCACTGCATTTTTTCAAGTATTTTGAGTGTGCCTGGGGTGCCAGGATATTAATTTCAATAGCTTTGCTTAGATAGCTCATGTAAGTAATTCAGTCAGTGAGTATTTTTAATAGAGTTTCAGATTCAAGCAGAGCCATTTTCAGTATAGCTACTCATATGACAACTTTCTTAACCAGTATATTTTAAAGCTGGTAGGTTAGAGCAGGCTCTCCAGGAGCCATCAGGTTTTTTTGTGAAATACGATTTTTCTGCAGTGATGATTTATTAATGAGTTCGTGTTTGCATAACGCAAGTGAGGACGAAAGAAATAATGCCAAGGATATTTATATATATATGAACAGAGTTCTTAAGTGTGGTATTGTAGATATATGTATATATCTACACTATACAATGCTGAACTTGGGCTTCAGCATTGGCTTTTGGTAACTCTTATTATAAGCATTTCTTTTGTAATTTTCTTTTAATTGGAGGCTTCTTCCCCTGCCCCACCCCTCCACCCAGTTACTCACTGAATTCCCATCTCCTTTGAAATCCTTAGTGAACAAAAAAGCTACAAACAGCTTATGAATGAACTTATGAGCTGCTCTTAGTGGTTGTAAGATTGCTGATGTAGTGCCTAAATAAGCAGCCTGATTTCTTTTTGAAGCATCAAATGCCCGAAGCAGCAGCCTTGAAAGAAGCTGCATTTCCAAGCTGATATTGCATCAAATATCACACGCCTGGAACTGCTGGAAGAAATAGCAGTAAATAACTGGTTATCAAGAGCAATTTTCCGAGTAGTGGGCTGTAACCCAATGGGCAGAGACAGTGTCTGTGGTGGTGCATAAAAGGAAAGAAGGATCTTGCAGCTGGTTGTATAAAGTCTGATAACCTGCATTTGCAGGTTCCTTTTGATCTCTTAATTTGTACCAGCAGAGGAAGTCTTTTTCTCTCCAAGAATCAAGCCAATGTTGCTGCAAATCATGTAGCAACTTTGAACTGAGATTCTATTCTGAATCTGCATGTGCAGTATCTCTGCAGGATGTATGAGTTCTCCACTTCTGAAAAGGGGTACACCATCTCTGTAATATAATGAAATAAAGTAAAAAGATTCCTGCTTCCTGCTTACTTCTGTGTGACTAGATACTTGGTTTTAAATAAATACATACCATTAGAAAAAGTTCTTGTGGGACTTTACAGGTGTAAAGGGGAAGGAAGGTAGGTTTTTACAGCGAGATGATAATTTTTAATCAAATGGTACTGGCTTTTGGGGCAATCTGCATCTTTCTTCTGCAGCTATTGAGTGTCAGATAACTCACAAATAACGCTCTAGAAATAAATAATCTGCAGCATTGACTGATTTGATTAAGTAATCAAAAAGTCTAGCTTCAAAAAGAAAAAGGTAAAAGTAATATGCATACCCCCAGCCCATGTGCACACAGACTTGAAGCCACCTTTGCAGCAGCCTGGGGGGCTGTGAGCACCCTGAATGCATCCATGTGTGTTAACCTCTAACCCTCTGGTGTTTTCCTCAAGTGCACTGCAACAGAAGTGAGTCGTCCAAAATGAAGAGGTGACTCCTGAATTCAGAGACAGGTCTTGACTGTGGCTGCATTGTTCCTGCCTGGGTTATTGGACTGTGTTCTCCAAGGTGCATCAGCTGAGGTTCCTTCTGAGTTGGACATAGCACTGCAGTGTTTTCTAAATGGAGCTGCCTTCTTTGCTTGCTGCCCAGCCCATCTTTATTTTGTATGCTGGCTGAATTACAAGGAAAATGATGTTTAAAAATACAATATATTGATTTTGTACTTTCCCTAAGTGCCTTCCAGTTGAGCTGAATGTGTGTGTGTGTGTGTGTGTGTGTGCAGTGTGTTCACCAAACAGTAACACCAAATCACATGTCCCCTGCCACCATAGTGGTTGGGCTTTAATAGAAAACCTTTTTCATTTTCCTGATTATCCCACTATTTTCTGAACCATTTTCACCTCTTTGTCTTAGTAGTAATGGTCTCTGCAGACTAGAAATGTATTATCTGTGGCTATTTTATAATTCATTGGATATAGGCTTTTTATGATACCTTGAAGACACTGAAAGCTAGAAGTCCATTAAAGTGAAAGCACATTGGTGTTCAGGGATTAGGCTGTGAATACCTGCAGTGGAAAGCCATAGAAGGATAGGACTAGAACTGTGCTTTGCCAGCTGCTATTGCAGGATGGATGTACATAATTAGCATATAAGGTGCCAGTGGATGCTCAAGAATTATGCAGTATTGCTCTGGGGTTTTGAAAGGTTAATAAAACTTTTTGTATTATATCCTTTGGCAGACTTCTATGTTGACTATTCACACCTTCTTGAATATGAGCTTTTAACTGTACTGGCTTTTTAATGTGTCTGTGTGCAGGGTGGTGAGAGTAATTTAAACAATATTTATATGCATAATTTGATTCTTCCATTGCTATGCAAATGTTTTTGTATCCCTGGGAAAAGGAAATTTTCCTCTGGGGTCCAAGGATAATATATTAAGTGACAGGGTTTAAGGCTGGATAAGGAAAGTTGAGCCTGTGGAGTAGCAATACAGGTGTAGAATCCTGCCTGAGTGGCTCCCATAACCTTGTTGAAGTGAATGAAATTCAGTGTGCAGGATTTAGCCCCTAGACGTAAATTTAGAAAAGAGTCAGTAGGTTAAGAAATTTGGGATTGATTAGCAAAGGGCATTACAAGAATAATAATTTTGGATTATTTTTCTACCATACTTTTAAACAGTGGTGCACATTTTCCTCATCTCTCCCTCAAATTTCTTGAGCTGGGTTGCACCTCATATATAATATTCTCAGTAAATCCCTGGGAATGGCTTTTTGGGACTGAAACCTCTTGCTGCTGAGGGACAAAGTTGACTGCAGCTGATAGAAATGCCAAGAATATTTTTCTGTGTTTTTCATTCAGAAGATCCTTTGGTGTTAATTTGGGATATTACAAAAGTAATGATTGATGCAGTTTCTCTGTAGGGTGAGTTCAGACACGCTTGTAGTTTGGAAACAAAAAATCTGCTTGTGATGGCTAATTTGAGGCAAACAAAGTGACATTGTCTCTCTTGCTTTATTTTGTTACATCATGAGCATTTCTTGTATTTCTTTTGTCAAGAGAGAAGATAAAAGGAGAGCTCCAGTTTTGCTGTTTCTTTGGTTTCTGTAATGATTTCAGTGTAGTGATTAATTCCCTTTTTCTCTCTGTTTTTTCTTACAGTATCAAGCTTTTGGCTGTGCAGGAGCTGGCTGACAGAGAAGCATTGGAAAAGGTATTAAAAAAATATACATGTAATGCAACTATTTTACCACATTTAAGTTCTTAAAGCCCTCTGTGTTAGTTGTGCTTCCTAATTTCATGGAATACCGTGCTGCATAAAACAGGACAACTTCCTAGCTACATAGTGCATGAAGACAGAGGGTCGAAGTTTTGTCTAAGTTGACCATGTGCTTTTGGTGTTTTCTGATTTTACAGCAAGCTTGGGGTAAGAAATGCTTAATAATAAGGGGTAACTAATAAAATCCAGTGTTGCTCTTCATCCAAGCGTATTGCAAGCACAGCAGACTTAGGCCAGGTATGCAGAAGAAATTCTTTACTGTAAAGGTGAGAAGGCACTTGAACAGGTTCCTCAGGGCTGTGGATGCCTCATCCCTGGAAGTCTTCAGGGCCAGGTTGGATGGGGCTCTGAGTCATGTGGTCTGGTAAAAGATGTCCCTGCCTATGCAGGGAGGTTGGAACCAGATGGTCTTTTAAGGTCTCCTCCAACCCAAGCTATTCTATGATGGCCTTCTCCTAGATGAATAACCAAATTTCTTACTGCTTTATGATTCTTCTGGCCTGGCTTGTAGGACTGGACTCCCAGTGCCCATACTGGGACCAGTGGATTCCCTTCACTTTACACACTAACTCCTTCACCTGCGAGAGCAAGGAGCCAGCTGTGAGGCAGCATGAGAGACTTTCTAGGATGCAAAGAAAACAACTGATTCTGAGCCCTGTTGAAAAAACTGCTCTTTTAGAGCAGGGTGGTCCTGACCCAAGCAGCCCCTCTGTATCTATGAGTGGCGTGGTAAGGCTTGAGGAAAAAGGAGCAAATATTCTCCTGCCTTGAGCCCATCCTTGTCTGTCTAAAGGAGGAGGAACTGGAGTGCTGTGTTCAGGCTGCACCTACTGGGTACTCTAGAAATAAGAGTAAAACGAAATACAGGAGCAGTGGGTGCTTCAGCCTTGTGCTTTGCCACTGACTGGAGATGCATTTCACCAAGGTCCTCCATACACTCCAGTTAATTCACACGAGGCATCTTTTCTCTGGTGTTTGTGAGCTCTGATTTTGACATGAAGAGGTAGATTTTGATAAAGGGCAGTGACAGAGGACTACACAGGAGACATTGTAGTTTTTTGTGCATGAACAAGACATGGTTCTCAACCACTCATTGTGCAGAACAGGTTGATATTTGCAAATTTTCATTGTTTGCAGCAGTCGGATTCACTGGCTCCTCACACTCTGTACACTTCCTACTTTTCCAATGGACCTGTACCTCTCTTTGGCCCAGTGCCTCCAAAAACATGGCCTGGCAAGGTTAAGTGACTTCAGCTGGGTGGGAGTGGCAGTTTGAGGCATTTTCTGGAGCACTGCAGGAAGCACTTCGGAAAGGCTCAGCCTCAGAAAAATGATCTTTCTAAACTGAGCTCTCTGAATATTTGATATCTACTTTTATACAATGCCAAGCTTAAAGAATTTAAAAGGCCAGTTCAGCCCTATGGAAAATAACAGGCTTGAGTTATGTAAGTTCAAAGAAATTTGATGTCTTTATTTTTTAAGTACAAGAGGGGAAAGAAAGCCACAGAACAGAACAAATCCCTTGTCCAGCCTGCTTGCAGAGTCAGGTTTTGAGAACACTGTGCTGAGTTTGGTATTCTTAAGTCATTATTTATCAGCATTATACTTCAGGAATACAGAATATTATTAAATAATAGTATTTTAATATTTATTCTAAGATTTTTTTTTTTTATTTTTGAAGGCAAGTTTCCTTTAAAGTAGCTCTGGACATGATAACTTAAAACTGTTGTTCCTGTAGGGCACTTTTGGGTCTGTTGTAGATGGTTTTGAACTTCGGAAATTTTCTTGCTTCTAAAATTCGCTGCCAGCTTTGAAAGTGTTCTTATGTATTTTTGACACTTTCATGCAATCCCAGAGTGAGCAGAAGTCCCCTGCTGAACAGCAGTGTCTCCCTGAGCAGACATAGGGGCTGCAGATTAGCTTTATGAAATTAGACCACATTGAAGTTAAGCATGTGCCGCTAGTCTCTTGAGAACCAGGGCCTCTAGACAGTGTCATAAAGTTATTCTGGCCATGAATAACACAGGGAGAGAGTGAGGTGAGGCACATGAAGCCAGTGGACTGTTGGACAGGCTGGGAGAACTTGCTTGAACTGTTGGGGTCTTGCTTTCTGGAAAAGGATCTTGTGCCATTCTGTTGTCTTAGACACTTAAGTGTCTTTAAATGTTTCTTTTACCTTGGTTATTGGAAATGAACAGAACACACTGTGAAAAGCTTTGTGTCATGCAAAGACTCAATTTTTTTCATTTTCTAAACCCCAACATTTTGGCAAATTGGGCAAAAATGGCCCTTTAAGCAAAGATCTACTGCACTTGGTGTCATTTATGCTGGTGTTGCCAAAGCAGGGGGGATGATTGGCAGGGTTTAATTACAGCCTGTCCTGGATTGGGACAAGCTTGACTGACCCGTGGATGCTGCTCATTAGCTGCAGGGGTGCTGCAGGCTCCTGTAAGCACCACAGAGAAGTTGCTGCTTGTGGAGCTGAGCCCCAGCACCATGCTTACTGTTGTTAGGAGGAATGGGAAAATAATAATTTATTACAGTGAAGCAGGTCACATAAGAAGGACAAGAGCCTTTACCTGGATAAAATTCTGGGTCAGAGGTGGGTTTGTTTGTGTTTGTTTTGACCATAGCCTGTCAGATCCATTCCTGCACAGGCTCCACGTGAGTGATCTTGCAGGCAGCTTAAAACCAAGCCCATGCTTACCTGTATTTTGTCCTGCCTTGAGTCTTCAGATCGATGTGTTTGCTTCCCCCTGTGCCCTTGCTGAGCTGGCCCTGCTGCTGTGGGATTGCATTGCTTACATGCCTTCCTTTCAGAAGTGCTGCTGGTGTTTGCCGAGGGCAGGGAAGAACAGAGATGGCAGGATGCCATGGGAGGACTTCCAGTTGTGCCAGCCTTGTCCCCACAAGGGTTCAAGGCTGCTCAGGCTTTAGAAAGAGGTATCACAGGCACGCAGGCTTGTTGGTGCCGAGCCCTGGATGGAACATCTCTTCCAGAGGCACAGCTCTGGGAGACACTCCCAGCGACCCTCTTGCCCCAGTGTGTTTTTGAGCTCTTTATCTAATTTTGGCAAGTCCTTAATTGCAGAAGAAGAATTCTACTTGGCAAATGTTAATTGTATTTATTTGGGGAAGGGGAAAAAATAATTCTCTCAAGGAACATGCTGTTTTCATAGTTTAAAAATAAATCTGTGGAAGTAATTAGGTTGAACTGCCTAGCCAGGTGACATTTCACATTGGTTACTGTTTTAGCATTTAAATTTGTAGCCCTTTTCCACAGGCAAGCATGTACACCACAGCAATTGTTCTCATTGGTGCTTGATGCATCAAGTAAGTTGTGCAGGAAGAGTTATCTGTCTTACAACAAAAATAGAAATATTATTTGCATTTTAAGCATTTCCTCCTGCATTTTTCAGTTGTTAAGAGGGGCTCTGCAGCTCATTTCTCCTTCCAAGGTGGGTTATAGAGGAAAGTTAAATAATTTGTACAATTCAATAATCCCCTGACAGCTTTTGAAAAGGTAAGCCTGCTTTGTGAACAAGCAACAGTAACCCATTATTTTCCTATTTGTGTATTAAAACATAAACATATCTGCTATATACTCAAGATGACAAAGGGCTGTCTACTTGATTCCACAGACAGAGAAGTTTGTTGGTTTCTCATCCAGGAAATGCAAATAATGTGATTCTGATCTGCAGTTTGTAAAGTGTGGAATTCATCTGCAAAGTGATGATAGTTTTGCCTGATGTTGGAAGAAATCTTAGACTGATAGGAGACACACTAGGTGGGCTGGAGGACAATAGGAATTGGGGTGAGAATTTTGATTTTGTTTAGGGGTGATGTTCTTGAAGCTGACAGTAACTTGCAGCTTGAAAATAAGTTTAAGTAACATATGTTTCACTATTGAGGTCTGCCTGTAACAATGATGGCAGATTTATGTGAGCTATGTTCAAGAGATCAGGGACAAGAAAGTGGAAAGAACAATTATCAGTTAGCTTGCCCTGTTCGTGTGGGGATTTTCACCTTCACTGCAGAAGTTTTGGAGGTCACAAATCAAGAGGGATTGAAAGTCTTTCACCTGGTGCCTCTGAAGCACTGAATGCATTCTCTGGACATGAGGATAGGCAGCCATGTACCTTCTCAAAACAGGAAGGGACCTCTTCTGTCTGCTGGCCTAACCTTACTTGGTCATCCATTGGGATTTTCTGCTGGAGATGACAGAATGGGAAAACTCAGATCAGACTTCTCCTCCAGGCAGATTCTCTTCCACCTCATCTAAAGAGCTATTTCTCTTTCTTCATATTTACCTTATTGCATTAAATGGAAAACTTAGCTCTATAAGCAAACAATCTCTACCATCTGTGCTTGTTTTTTGACTTTTCCCATCTCCTTCAGCAGTACTAATGGCTGGAGTAGTCTTCCATGATGTGGAATCAGTTTCCTGGATTTCCTCACCCATAGGAAAGACCCAATGTCTGTATCTGGGGAATATTTGCTAAATTCAGCCCCTTCCCATCACATAGAATTTTCCCACTGTGCGTGAGGAATCAGTGAAGCACAACTGGGTGATACTGAGGAGGTGGCATTATTTTACTGGAAGAAATTTAACATGCCTGCCATTGATCAGAAGTGGCTTTTGAGTGAGGGAAAATTCAGTGACTACTGTTGTACAGTTTTACAGGGTAAGATGTAGGAGATGAGGCAAAAAAGAGGTATGCTTGTTTCTTTTTAGTAGCATTGCTCTGCTGGTGCAATTTCAGCTGCAGTGAAAAAGAGATTTGTAAAATGCTGAGCTGCTCTGTGTGTTCCCTGGTGTAGCCGCCTTCTTTTTACACAGCACGTGGAGAATTTTAACTAAAAATTTGCTTTTGATTTCTTGATCCAGTGTGCTGTTTTCTCCAGATATTATCAGAACATAAAAAGTATGACGTCAATTGAGGTTCCAGAATTTCCAGTATGAAATGCATCTGCTGGAGGTTTTTATTTATCTTTTGTCTGCTTTTGAGTAGATTGAGCCAGATCAGTGTTTAATCATGATTAGGCCCATTGTAATCTCTGTTCTTTATAAAATCCCTCTCTGAGCAGAGCAGGTTGTTTATTTGTGAAAGGTTATCCCTAGGAGCTTTTCAGTGTTTGAAAGAGAGGTGCTGTTTTCCATTTGCAGGGGTAAGCATAGGGACATCACATCTTCCATGCACGCATATAAATATGATCATGTGTGCATTTTATGTGATTTTTTTTTTAATGTAGCCCAGAAATGCATTTAGTCTGGGACTGAGTCTTTGTGTGCATATTTTTAATTGCCATAATCCTTCTGTACAGTGTGAGCTCTATCTTGCAATCTTGCTTTGGGCTGTTGGTTAAAAAAGATCATAAGGCGATTTGCAATGAATGATTTAGTTGCTGTAAAGGAGTTATATTTACTGCCTGTTCTTAGACTTATCCTTTCCAGAAAGCAGTTTGACCCCCTTTGAAAATGAAGTACATTTGGATGTCCTGTAGAGTCAGATAAGGAAACAGCAGTCTTGCTTTCAGAGATTTGGAAAAGGAGATGTCAATTTGGCCACTGACTCAGTCAGGACATTTGATCAGTTCCTTCCAGCCCTGTCACTACCTCATTTTTCTGCTCCCCATTTCTAGAGAGGATAGCTGGAGTTAAGTCTTATCTATGGGATGGACTTCTGAGGAGTTCATGAGCTGATGTAGGTCCTCCTGCCCATTTCTTTCAAAGCCACCATGGAGTCAATGATTGACCACTTAGAGAAAAAGGAGATTATTTCAAATCATCCCACTGATTTTGCTTTAATTCTTTTTCTCACCTTATTCCCTACTACTCCACCTTTTTGCTTTCCCACACCCTCCCTGTATTTCCCCCTCTCTCCCTTGTCTTTTTCTTTTAAGTGAGTGCAGGGAATACTTAGGAATACAAACAATTAATTTTTTTCAGACTTCACCCCATGGGGTCATGAAATCTCAGAGTGAAGGGAAGAAAAACTTTTATTAGAAAGGAATAATTTTTGGCTGAGTGGAGCTCAAATTATGTAGCATTACTTATTAAATGTGTGGCTTTTTTGGTATTATTGTTATCTAAATTGCCTTAGGAACAGCTATACTGTGTTTGCTTCTGGCCTTTCATATTTTCCTCCTTTCTGTCTTCTAGGAGGGATCTAGATGGCTGGAAGTTTAAGGACATGTATTGGTGTACCTTAGAGTTCTGGCCAGGTCCAGGAGGATTTCAGTAGCTCTTTGCGGGAGGACTACGACTACTTGTTCTTTTCAGACCCCTCCCCTGCAAACTGTCATCACATGGTCAGCAGCATTAGAAGCACAAGCTTTCATCTACTGGGATTTCTGTGTCTTTGATCTTGGCTGGTTTTTCTCTGTTGTTGCATTGCCCATCTCTTTTCTGATGATCAGTGGACTTCAATAAACAAAACACTAGAAGTTGTGCTGTGTGCACCACAGGGAGCTACAGAGGACACAAATTCCCTTAAAATGCTGTCCCTTATTAGATGCCACCTTCCTGCCTGGAGCACAGCTCTGCCTCTCTGAGCAGTGGTGGTATGGAGTTGGCTTGTTCCAATAGCATGGCATTTTTTTGTAAATCACCTGATCTTATCCCTGAACATAAGCCAAACTCACCCAATGGTGAAGTCATTCTCAACAGTTCCAGAGCAGGGTGAAACAGAAAATACGTGTTTATAAGTGCTGGCAAGTGTTAAGATTTGGTTGTGGGTGGTAGAAGTAAGAGGGGGCTTAGCACTTTTCCCTTGCTTTCTTCTAGAAGATGGTAGAAGGCAAAGCAAGTTCAAAGAACAGGAACAGTTTTGAATAGTCAGCAATTTGAGGAAGAGTGTTTTTTGGTTTTGTTGCTTTTTTTTTCCTTTTTAATATATTGTCATAGCAGCAGGGGTGTTTTAATGTTATCACAAATAATTTTTGATAGCAATGCATATGCTCTCTGTGGGAAGCCAGAATACATGGCATCTGTTGGAGCAGAACTTTGGTCAGGGTTGAGGGGCAGTCCTGTAGACTCTGTGGAGGGCATGCTAGTAATGACAGACTGAAAATCATGTATTATTACACATGGAAACTTATAAATAAAGAATGAGCTGTTTCAGAGAGGAGTCAGTGTCAAATTGGGCTCTTTAAGGGCTAGAGCTGTAAAAACAAAAAAGAAAGGAGTATGAAATTTTTTGGTTTCTTTAAAGGTAAGATAACATGGCCTGGTGCTAGCAGCCTGGAAGAGATCCTCCAGATAACAAGCATTTATAAACAAACAAACAAACAAAAAAACCCAACCAAAAAAAACAGGGAATTGGGAGGTGAGGTAGATTTAAATTACTTTACAGAAGGTGACACAGTGTTCTGTAGGGTGGTGTAATCAATGCCTGAAGGAAGAATAAATATTTGAGGCTAGCAGTGGTTGTGAGTCATATTAGATATTTCTTTCTTCCTTATTTTTGTGTTCTTACCATGGGAAAGAATGCTTGCTCTAGGAGATGTAAATCAGTTGGGGAAAACAGTAATACTAACAGAAGGAAAGAAATGAAGCCACAAAACACTCAACTCAGATATTAGTGGAGTTTTATCATGAGGATGGAGGGAGACTTAAGCTTATTTGCTTAAGCAGCTTTCCTTGATTAATAATGTTCTAATATTGTGATTTCCCCGTTCCCTTTCAGTTTTATTTGTACTTCTTTTGCATTAGCACATTTTCCCCCCTCCTCTATTCCTCTGGCTGAAGGTGGCATGCCAGTGAGGAGGTTCAAATGATGGCAGATCGATGTAGCTCAACTGTCAGTTTGTTTGGGGTGCTTTTGTTCTGTGAATAAGATACTGTTTCTTATCACTTTTATATCTCATGTTTCATAGGATGATTTTCTATTTGCTTTCTATACTAAGGGCTATGTTCTGATAAACTCTTTGTCACCCCGTGCAGTCCTGGTAGTTCCCGGGTGAGTATTGTTGTATTCACAGTGGTGTCGTTTTACACCACACCGCAGAAATTGATTCCTGGGTTTCATGGGAAAATAATCGACCCAGGATTAAGCATAAAATACCAAAGCCCCACTCCCCCTAACAAAAACCAAAAAAACTCTCCCAAACAGACAAAAATCACCCACCAAAAACCTACAACCAGCAAACATCCAAAACCCACACAAACAAAAACAAACCAGCTCCATAAAAAGGTGTTCCCAGGAAACCATTGACTCCTGGTTGCCCAGTACCTGATATCCAGTCCAAATGAACACATAGCTGAGGTTGCCAAACATCTGCTGCATGGATGTTCGTGATTTTCATGGTTCTGTGATTTTAGCAGAGCTACTCAGTTGAGCTGGGTTTGATGACAGCATAGTGCGAGTACTTGAATTCAAACACTCAACCTTGGTAAAACCAACTTGTTAAAAAAAGATATTCTCACAGTCACCAGGGCTTCTTTTTATTCCTTTTTATATCATGTCAGTCGCCTTGGCATGCCATTGTAGCTGTTAATGATTATAATGCCTACTTATGAAGTATAAAACACTATCTGGAAAAGATTTCAAGTATAAATTTGTGACTATCCTTGATGACCTCTTGAGCCTTAATTTATGAATCATGTTTAAAATAAATAAAGTCTTTAGGATTGCCCAGTAAAGTAGTCAGGAAACTTCTGCCAAATGAGTCTATCCCGCAAAGTACAAGGAAGAAGCTCAGTTTGTGAATGGAAACATGAAAAATTAAGAACCCCATAAATTTTCTCCGTGGAGGCCTGGTAGATATGGCTGTCTTCTTCCACAGGGGGAGGGCAGCATAGATTTCAACTAAGCATCTTTGTAGACACCTTCCAATTAAATGGCAAACTGGATGAAAGATAGTGAGTATTCAACTTTGACAATAGGCAGCTGAACATCCCATAATCCTTCACTAGTGCCCTCAGCACTAAAAATGTGTTAGTGGAGTTATTGTATTGCCTCTTTCATTTGTTGTTTTGCTGCTCTATGCCAAAAGTTTCTTCCTTGTCTTCCTTTTGAAGATCTATAAAAAGACACTGTTTATATAAATAATCACCTTTGTTTAGGATGAAGGCAGGAGAATAGACTAGTGAGTAACCTGCATTGTTGTCCTGGGAACACAGTGTTTAAAGGTGAGCAAAGAACTGGGTTTATGGGCAACAATCTGTTTTTTTAATCACATATTGAAAGATGACAGTAATTTCCTCTTAGATATTACAGAAAATTAAGCATTTGGGTGGTTAGCTATAATTCTTCTGGGACGATAGTGTAGAAAGTCACTGCTGAGTTTTCCCAAAGTACTCAAAAGGGAAAGCAGGTAACTTGGGAGTGCAAACTTAGGCTCCTACCACTCCCCAATGAATCCTGTAAAGCCTGAGTTAGGAAAAAAAAAGTGATCTAATTCCAGCAAGTTTGTATATGGAAACAAACCATCACACACTTTGGATAACTGAGATACTGTTAAGCTTATCAGCATAATTATTTCCTGCACATTCCCAAAGTACAATGGGTGAGTAATGCAGCAGTGGCAGGAGAGGGGTGCGTGTCCTGCTGGATCCACATCCATGGGCTGGTTCAAAAGAGTCAGCCTCAGGAAGAGGCTCAGATACCTGATGTGGGAAACAGTGCCTTCAGTTTGAAAAACCTTCCAATCCTGCCAAGCATCATTTAGCTGCTGCTTAACCCCAGGGTGCCTTAGATGGTCTCCTCTGATGCTTTGCTGAGCAGTGCCTCTCTGCAGACATGGAATTACTCACCTCTGAAGCAGGCAGAGGGACTGGAACACTTAGTTTCTAGCTCGTGTGTAGTTGAGCTTGAAAAATTATCCTTCCTCATCATGTCTCCTCTGAGAAGCTCAGTCCTGAAAGTTTCCTTTCTTAAAAGTGTAAAGCTTAGAAGTGGTTGTTGCAGTGAAGCTGAGAATTCAGGTCACCACAAGGCTAATGGGAGTGAGGCTGCAGTATGGTAAGTGTTTGCTCTGTGGTCAATAATATTGTGCCTGGAGCTGTCATTCCAAAGCTGAGTGAGAATCTGATCTTCAGAGGAAAGAAATCCTTCCTCTGAATTACTGGTGTGCTCTTTAAGAAGCAGAAGCAAGCACATTTTCCAGGAAAAAAATGAGTCCTTCTTGAATTGAGGAAAAAACCTCAGATGGACCAAGCTTTTGGACCTCAATATGCACATTATCCCAACAACTGAGCTTTGTTTGTTCATATCACACAAAGGTATATAGAGGTGGTGACTGTGCCTGTGGGTCTTATATTATTTCTGAAGAAAGACAAGGGGTGAATATTTGGCTGTGCTGGAGGGCTCTGCCTTGATTTCTCTTCTCGCAATGAGTGTATGAAGCTTTTTGAAGGGTGAATTAGGTAATGTTTGTGAAGAATGTGGAGGGTAACAAGAATTTATTTGGTCATGAATTTGGATGTTTTGATTTAGTTCTAGGAACAACAAACCAGTACAGAAAGGATGAGAAGGTATTGCCCTAGGGCTCAATGACCCAGTACAAATAGGACATGCTGGCATGGCCAAAGGCACAGATAAGTTTTCCAGACATGAATCTTTGGCCTTTGCCTGTTCAGTGGATTGATTAATTTTGTTTTTTTTCCTTTGTCCTAGAATTTTCTCCAAAACTTTTAAATTTTTAAAAATGATTTCCTCAGCTCTAACATCACTGTAGAATTTTGCCCAATATGGAGAAAGAGGAAACTTTTTCCATCACAAATATATACCTATGGTTAAGACTGAAACTGATTCCCTGAAAGGGGGTTGTTCTCCTTTGAAAACACTCATAATTACCTGCCTATCAGACCCTTATCTGCCTTTCTGTAATATCAATACATGAACAACACAAGCAGTAAAGGTTATGCAGTCTTTAATGAAGCCTTCCTGGAAGGGACTATTGAATGGGCATGTGAAAAATGTTATAACTTAACACCCCAGTTTTCCCACATGCTGCTTACATGGATTAGAGCCGGTGAGTGCATCCCACTCACCGTCACCGATGGCAGGGGATGCATCAAGTTCTCACGTGTGTATTTTTTGACTGTGTTGCAAACAGGAAAGGGATATGCTTGAGAGAAAGGCAAACAAGCAATGAAGGCCTGAGACAACATTCTTGTCAGTGGGAAATTGGATCCAGTGATGAGTCTCAGTTTCAGGCTTTAATCATAATAATGCTTCCTTCCGTGTTGTTACGCTTGGTTATAGGAGAATCCAGATGTCACTGAAACACCTGATGCTCCTGTGTCCTCTTCCTGAGTTCCTCTGGCCTGTGGGAAGTGCACTCAGCGTTACCCAGCTGCAGAAGTGTGCTGAGCATCCTGGCCCTACTGTGTCTTTGATCTCCTCTTGACTTGCCTTGTGCTGTCACGTGTGCCCGCAGCAGGACAACAGTTCTGAAGCCTCTGACCTTTCCCTACCTCTACCTCAATAGCCAGTACAATAAAATACAGAACCCACAAGTCTCTTCACCCCCCAACTCTGTTTTTCCTCCTCACAAACCTGATCTAACAAAACACTCATCTTCTGGAAGTCAAATCAGAAAGTTTTGCTTGAAAACCAAAGGTGTTGGTTCCTGGTTCTTGGAAATATTTGTAGCATTTCTCCTCCTGGCTTTCTGGGTTAGGCTTCATTAGGAGGATGAACCAGCTGAGGCTGTGTCCTATGGTAGATTGGATTTGGATTATGGGTGTTCAAGTCTGACTGCCTTTTCAATTAGATATAAAAGTACAGTCCAGTTGGATGAATAAAGGAAGGATAATGTGCATTTAGTTTTTAATTTACACAGTACATAGGGATAGGGCAGGAAAGTCAACTATGTATTAAAGGATGGATTAAAAATGAGCATTGCCGGACGGTCTCAGGAAGCCACTGTCAATTTTGTAGTATCTTCTATCAGAAATATATTAGATATCATATTTCAAGATGGGATTTTTATTGGAAGGTGTTGTGGGCCTTCTCCTCAAGTGCCACTGCTCAATTTAAAAGGTGTGTCTTGGAGCTCTTCTGTTTATCTTTCCTGCATGCACCAAGTCCATCATACTGGGAGATGCTCTGTAGCACAAAACAGCCCTTACCTCAAACTGCAAGTGTCTTTCCCTATGGAAAGACAAATCTTTGCTAATGGGACACCTCCACATAGCTGAGATGATAAGGAATTGATAGAAGTTTCTTACTCATCTCTGGTACTCAATAAAGCTGCTCCCTCTAGTGCTTATTAAAAGAAAATTAACTGCGCATACGTGACAACTAGAAAGAGAAAATGTAATTTGTCGTTCTCATCTCTCTTTTCCATTAAGAGAAACCAAAATCACCTTTTCTTTCATGAAGCTAGTTGTTTACCTCAACTGCAGTGCCCTTTAGCCCTGGCAGGTTCTGTGGTAGTTGACCAAAATGAGTATTTAATTGCTTTGAGTGCCTTTCTGAAGTTCAGTTGATGATTGCTGGCAGCTCTTCTAGTGGTCAGAGTTAGTGCACTGGAAGAGATTGAACTTTATACGCAAAGTAGATCTTCTTGCAGTGCTTGGAGGCAGGTGGATGTGTTAGGAAGGTTGTAACTGCCTTATGATCTCCAGCATGTGCTAGCCCCGCATCTCTTTTTTTTCCCTGCTCCCAAATTAGTCCAAGACACTTTGTCTTCACTTCTCCAGTCACTACTCAAATATACATTTCTCCAACTTCTTCCAGCTGCTCTATGTTCTTTTCCTAAGTCAGCCATACCTGTCTCTGCTTCTGGACAGACAGGGAGGGACAGGTGCCAGCTCTTTATCAGGGTGGACAAAGAGCAATTGCATCTTTGGATCCTCCCTTCTTGGGAAAATGACGTGTTGTGGGTCAGCAAATGAAAAAGGGCTTGTCCCAGTTCCTGGGGTAGTGGCTCTTGTTGGTGCCTTGCATGCTAGATGGGGACAGTCGTAGAACTGTAGAGCTATTTTTGGTTGGAAAAGACCTTTAAGATCACTGGCTCCAATGGGCAGGTAGTTACCTGACATAAGGCAGCTTAGCACAGGCTGCTCTTTGTTTAGGTGTGCCTTGGAGTCTGGTGCTGCCACGTTCCTGTTCCCTGGCAGCACTGCCTATCCCACAAAAACCAGCACCCAGCTGGAAGAGAGACCACAGGGCATCACAGGGCATGTGTAAATGAGGCATGGTGCTGTTGGTCTCAAGTTGTGTGTGTGTGTGTGTGTGTGAGCTTTGACTCAGTATATGTAGGTTATAATGAAGAAACTGATTGAATTTCAGGAAACTTGCAGCCTGAAAGGCTTTAGAGAAAAACAAAACCAGAACTTTTTTTCCTCAGGATGGTTTTTTTGTGGAGGGGAATAATAGTTGTTTTGATTGACTGAGATTTTAATTTTTCTTTATCACTTGAAGAATTGCCTCTCAAAGGGGTTGGCATAGCTGTAAGTTAGCTTTGCAAAAGAGGAAAGGCTTTTTTTTCATTCTAAATCTGGACTAGGAGCTTGTCTGTATATTTTTGCTGCATGAGGGAAAGCGTAATGTTGGTTGACGTTGGGTTTTGTGGGCAGAGCAACATGATTTGAAAAATGCCATTCTCACTCCAGCTAAAAAACATGACCTCAGCAACTATGCTGTCACAGCTTCAAAATATGTGTGTCTGTAAGCCTTGGAAAATGAGTACAGATTGAAATCAGCTGCTGTAGGCCAAGTTCTCCATGGCTGCAGCCGTACCCAGAATGAGCTTTTTTTTCTGAACAAACTATTTTATTTGTCATCTTTTTGTTTGCACAAAGTCAAATCAAGGCCCTAAAAACCATCAATTTTAAGGAAACGAACTATTCAAACTAGTGGACTGCAGATACTCTTTTTAATAAAGTGATGGTTTCTGTAGGATTTATTCAATCCTGACATATGCTTTGTCCTGGCTGGACTTTCTAGGCAGCTGCAACCTAGAGATAAGTCTTTTGTCAGGTTACAGTTGGACTCCTGATTTCAGCAATATTTTTGGGTTTTTTTTAATTCTTGAGAAACTCATTGATCAAATCCACTCTGTTTGAAGACATCAGAATGGCATCAGGAGTGAGTAATTATTGCTGCCATGATTTATCCTATTAGCCGGGGTAGCACCTGGCAATCAGCCAAGAGCAGAGCTGTGTTCCCAGGCTGTGCAAACACCCTACCTGCCTCAGAGTTCCATAAATCAGCCCAGCCCCAGCACTGCCTGAAGGTACATAATGGTCAACAATGTGGTATGTTAATGTGGCATCTTGAATAAGAAGCCCCAGCCAACCTCTGCACGTCAGAAAACTGTTATAAAAGATGTGACAAGCATTTTTGCTTTGGGTGTGCAACCAAAACGGCTCTTGGTCTTCTGAGGCAAATAAGGGTGCCTGGGTTGTGTGTATCTGAGAATCAATGCTTACAGCTTCGGCCTGCAGGATGCTGAACTTGCAGACAAGGGAGTCAGTGAAAGGTCAGGATTTTATTTTAGTTTCTGAATCAAAAGACAAACATAAAAATAACTATCCCATCGTTTTACTGATATCCGTGTAGGAAATACTTATATCTGTGTAGCTCTGTAGCTCTTCAAACTGTGTTAGGCATGTCCCACTGCAAAGAGTCACAGTGCACATGAGGTTATTGTTTGCCTTGCAAATCCTTTGTTAAATTGCTGCTTGATCTGGAGGGGTGTTATGGATCCAAGATTTCGTCTGAGGATTCTTTACTGTGAAAGCCTGTGCATTTCAACCCAGTTTCTCCAGTATCAGAACGAGATGATGCATGGTGGAAGTCCCTTTTGCTCTTTCACAGGGATGACTTTTTCCTAGCCCTTTTCCCACAGCCAGAATCTCTGCCAGAGCCTGCCTGGAGCCAACATCAGCCTTGCAAAGGACTCTAGCTCCTGTTGAGCCTGATCTTGAAACCCTTGAAAAAAAGTATTCCATATTGTTCGTACCAAGGAGTTTCAGATCCCAGATTTTCCAGGGCTGTTTTTATTATTTATTTACTTACTTACTTTTATTTCAGTCTCCCAGATGTTACACAGGAAGACTCAGGGACACTCTCCACAGTGTCCACAGTCCTGGTATCTCTGATCTGCTGGGCATTAGGATGCAGCCTTTCCAGCTCTGACCATGTGCTTGGACATGTAATGCTGTCCTAGTGCTGTGGCTATTCAGCAGTGACCAGGAAGACAAGCACCTCTGGGAAGCATGAGAAGGACATGCTAGAACTGCGTGCAAGTGCGCAGATGCTTCCTTTATGTACGGAGGAAGTCAAGCATGTGTCCCTGGCGTAAAGTCAGAGGAGCCTTAACCCCAAAAGTCCAGCTATTGAGCTTGGCCTGCACCCTTCCTCTCATGTGGTGCCGGTGGCTGTGTTGTTGGAGTGGGGCCAGCCATGCTATGGGGGCCTCCTACCCCCAGCAGGATTCAGCAGCTGTTTGTGAAGCCCCAGGCAGGGGTGGGATGTGTGCAGCCAGCATCTTCGGAGGCAGCATGGAGGAAAACCCTTTCCAATCAAACAAGTAGCTCTGGAGGAAAAGAAAAGGGTCTGAGGGATAAATGTTCTACTTTACAGCATTTGCACTGAGTTATTTTAGTTTTTATTTATCTCCAAGTCAGGGGTGAGTCAGCCTGGGATGTGGCTCAGACCACCTCCTTTGCAAGCCTTCAGGGAAGGGAGAGAGCACAGCCTGTGCTCTGCTGTGCCTCTTAGCAGTGCTTTACTACACACTTTATTTTGCAATCTTTTTAAAACCCTCCAAGCTGATGTTATTTTTTTTCCCTTTCCTCTCTCTCTAGTTTTGTATGGAGCTGAACCAGCCAACGCTGCCAAACATCCGCAAGTGGAAGGGCCCTAGAGGATGTTGGAAGGGTGTTGTTTCCGAAAAACCCTCAGGCCAGCTACACAAGGTATATGAATCCCCAAGTCTGAACTTTGGCTTTGCTTTTCTCCCCCCTTCTAACCCAGGACATATATTGAAGGTTTAAGGCAACACTTTCTGCAAATCCTTTTTGGCAAGGGTTGCATTTCTTGTTTTTTAAATTGACTGTTTCTATAGCTTTTAATTTGACTGCTTTTAATTTATGTTTTGGAAGAATTGTGGCACACTTGTAAGGAGGAAGATGTGTGTATGTATTTGGTGTGCAGATGATTGTTTGGGGGAGGTGGATAAAAGCAGTACATCTATATAGATGAAAAGCCATGCATTTGGACGAGGTAAGAGTCCTGAGTTTTTTCCCTGGCAGGCTGCAGTACTTTCAACATTTTTTGTGCAAGTCACCTGAGCTTTGTCCCTGATGCTGCACTCGCTGGCATTTTGAAGGGCTTCCCAGTTTCCTACCATTTTCCTAGTTTGCCAAGTGATGAGCCCACAGAGGAGCCCTGCAGCCTGCCATCCTCACCTGGAAGTTTACCCTGTGTGTTCCCCAGACTCCTTGGCACAGATGTTTAAAATGCTGTGGACTCCATTTGAAATCTGCACTGTACTGCACTGTGCTTTTCCCTGCAGCATCTTCTGCTCTGGAATATATATATATGTATATATATAAAAAAACATGTACTGTAGGGAGGTGCTGATTTATTAAGGAGTGACAGCTGCACCTGCCTACCCTTGACAATATTCAAGGTGTAGCTGCACTGGGCTGGACATCACTAACAGTGCCCAAAAGCAGTTTCTCCCAAGGGAAATTTCTCTTTTTCACCCTTAAGGGTGCCAATGAGTTTTCAGAGCAGTGTCCTCCTCGAGCTTGAGCCTTTTGTTGCTGAACAGGATCATTCTTGTGGTGCAATTATTGCAGTGTGGATGTTGTTGTGGGTAGAAGCAGGATCCGAAACCTGTCATGTAACAAATAGTGCCTGTCAGACACGGGTCAGTCTTCAATAATCTATTGATCCAAGATGATCTATTCTGAGCACTGTTGTTACTGAGTATGTGGCTGCAGTTGTGTCCTATAGCCGTGCTGCTTAGAATCAACACTTCTTTATTTTGGCTTTTCCAAATCAGGTTGCATCACTGTTCACTGGTTTTGGACTGATGTTTTGGGAGGAGCACCTCCTTTTATTGCCCTTCTGAGAAAAACCCAAGAAGAGGGCAAAATAAACCCAAACAAACCAAACCCCACCACCTGAGCAGCACAAGGGTTGTACTCTAACTAGACAGACACAACGGCAGACCCGTCTGGAAAGATACAGAATGTTTGAATGTGTCTAAAGTTTAATACAATTCACACTTAATTGTGGTGTAGAGTGCAGATGCCCTTCAGGACGTCTTTATTCTTGGCTAGAGTTTTCCTTTGGGGTCTCTTGTCAGACCAGATCATTAAAACGCTGAATATAAATAGTTGTGCAAAGTTGTCAAAGTTGTTCTCATCACTTTTTTTACCAGGAATTATTAATAAATACCTTATAATTTCCAAGTTAAATTCAGAATCTTTAGTCAGTCCTTTCTTGAGCTGTACTTCCAAAGATAACAATGACAGCTTTGACTACAGGCTGAGTAAATAAAAATGATCATCCACCTCATTTTACAGACAGGGATATAAGGATGAGTAGCTCCCAAAATTTTGGGAGAGATGTGCAGCCAAACTAAGAATAAAAATTTTATCTACTTGACTCTTCCTTTTAGCTGCTTTAACAGGAATCTGGCTGAGCTGGAGAACCCTCCCCTAAACGAAAAAGTCTCTTCCATTCCAGGGGCTAATTAGTGAGTCTGTCAGGTTTGAGAACTGTGTAAACAAATGCAGTGAGATTATGTGGTGTAACCCCAAGAACACAGCATCTTTGGCACAAGCTGATTTTGGGATGCTCTGTAGGGCTAAATAACATTAAATGGTGGATGGTGCTTCTGTGTCATGCACCCATACATTCTGAACATTTCAACCAGGCAATGGCTTTTGACTGCTGTGTTGATGTGGAGTCCAAATAGCCAGAAGCTGTTTGGAAGTTTTGTTCTTCCACATCTTTTCCTGCAGCAGTTTTCAGACCTTAGGCTCCCTACTTGTGGAATACTTCGGTCAGTATTTTAAAGGTGTGTTATCAAAAGAGCTACCAAAGCATTTTAACCAACCTTAATCCTTTCAAGGCTCTTGGGAAATCAGCAGAGCAGTTAACACTTTTTTATTGCACCTGACATGGGGAAAAAAATTCTTCCTTGCAATGGATTTAACTGTGATTTGCTAAGGGAAGTGGGTTTGAATGATGCCAAGGAAAATGGTGTCTGGGTGATGAGAGAAGAGGCTGACAGTCTTTGAATTAGATACTGCTGCTGGTGCGACCAGCACAGACAGCTTTCTGAAAATGCCAATTCCACATCATGAAGTAATCAAAAAAAAAGCCCATTCAGGATCATAGAAGCCAAGCTGAAAGGAGCAGAGAGCTGAGCCTGAAACATTCAGCCAGGAAGAGAGACAGAAAAATTGACAGGGCTGAGAGGTCTAGACCAGATTTCATGCCTAGAGACTGAAGGTGCCTGGTTATTTTTAGCTTGTGGGTGAAAAAAGTCTGTGAGATGGTGTTGGACTTGGGAGAAGGAGCAACTGTGCACAGCATCATCTGCTGCAAGCCCTAGCAGTCACCCAGTGAGACCTCAGAGCACCGAAATCATGGTTAGACAATTAATCATGTGGGTAACAAACTACCTCATTACTGACCACACTCAGAGGTATCCAGTGCCTTGTCTGGTGTAGGAGGAAATGAGGACCTCATCAGCCCAAACACGCAAGTGAGAGGCAGCATCCTTCACCCTTGCAGTGGTCCTGAACATGCTCTGCCTGTAGAAGATAAAACAGATTATGAAATCCTTGGCTTTACTGGAGCTGTGCTGGAATTAACTGGGTGTCCAATAGCCAATGTGCAGGTGTGAGGGGCTGTTGAGTAGCAGAGTGATGTGTGTTTCAGCTTGACACACTCACTCTTCAGTGAAGTCAGTGGAGCTTCCCAGGAGGCATTCCTTCCACGTCTGGTAAGAGTTTTTGCAGGGGTGAGATGAAGAAGCCTTTCCACTTGTCCTCTGTATCTTCCACTGATGGCCCAGGAAGCTGCTTCTCCTTTATTCTAGGGCACAGCCAGTTGAGCTTCAGCAGGCACCATGCCTAGATATAGATAGATATAGATATATAGATATAAATAGATATGGGGGTACATTTAGGCAGAATGCTTTGTTTTTACAATTTTGTGACCGGCGTTTCTCTTTTTCTTTTTTAATTCTAGGGAGTTGAATATTCTGGCTTCCTCTGGGATACAACAGCTGGCATTGAGCTAAAAGATGCCTCATCTCAGGAGACTGCACAGACTAATGGCAATGGGCGGCACTCATATCCCCATCCGTATCTTGCACATTTCAAGGTAACTGCTACAGTGCCAGTCCAGCCTTGCAGAACTTTAAGTAAAAAGAATTTGGCTAAAATGAAAAGAGACACAGCCTTCTCACAGATAAAAATTTGCATGAGCCTCTGACCCTTGTCATCACTGTCCTATGGTTTGATTATGGGTTGGTGCTTAATGTGCCTTAATACATGCGGTAGTTCACCACAGTCTTTTCCCTAGCTCCTGTGGGAGCAAACCCTGCTGCAAGGGAGTATTTGAGAACCTGAGGGTCAGTGGATCCTTAGTAGCAGCCAGGCCACAGGGCTGGAATTCTTATTAGTGCCACGAAGATGGAGAGTGCAGGGAGAATTGAGATGGATTTAATACATACGTGTATATACATACATATACATATACATATACATATACATATATATATATATATATATATATGTATATACATATATATACATATACATATACATATACATATATATACGTGTGTGTGTGTGTGTGTGTGTGCATGTATGTGCGTATGAGTAGAGGTATGTATGTATATAAGGCACAGTGCTCCAGTGAGACTTGGGCTGGACTATCTTATGTTGCTGTCACACTTCAGAGTTTCCATTTTAAAGCTTTATCACGAGGGCCAAACCTATCTAAAAGAACATCATCACTTTTGGAACCAGTTCTTGGCAGAGAGAGCCCATCTCCACACAGGCTATAATGAAAGGGTCCCATTTAGGGAACTTGATATCTCTGGTAATGCTTTGATAGAAGCATTAATTGAATAATTTTTAATAAATAAAGTATTAGTAATTAATTGATCATACAAATAGATCAAAGTGATTCCCAGAAGGTGAACAGGAGATTGCAGGGAGCCAACAGCTCCTTTCAAGGTTCATTGTTTCTTGGTTGGTCTCTGTGACAAGCTGGAGCTAATCACAAGACAGTAGTAATTAGCCCCTGTAATGACCATGACATATGTAGCTTATTAACAACTGGTTTTGCATAAACTGATTTTCATAAGCAGCTGACTTGTTTCTGCAACTGTGCTGACAGGAAGCTGTTTGCTAATGCAAACGAGTTTCCCCAGAACCGAGAGGGTATGAGGTTATTGCAAAAAAAGCTGCAAAATGCAAATGCCTCCCTCCCTCCTCTTCCTCCCCACACTGAGACACACCAAGACACATATACAGCAGTGTGAGTCGTACTGCACCACATTTACTGCTGAAATTACTGGGAACTGGCACGTGGTTTTACGTTGTGACCTTCCATTCCCCACATGCACAGGACTGATTTCTCCTCCTTGTCCCCCCAGGTTGGAATGAATGATCTGACCGTGGTTAACCTTCACCTGGCCTTGCCACCCTCCGCAGGAGAGAACACCGGAAAGAACCATGACAGCCACAAACTGGCAGCCTGTGCACAGAGTTTGCAGGAGACTCTGAAAGGTAAGGCAGGGTTTTTCCTGCCAGCTATCACGTGCACACTATCTAATTCGAAGGAATTTATAAAAAAGTAAACTTTGTCTTAGTGAGCATTTCAGAAATACCCTTATCAGCCTTACAATTGTCTTTACCCACATTTGTGTGATGCATAGTGTGACAAATGTGCTTTTCCCTTGTTCATTGTCTTACAGTCAGTCTTTCCTAATTAACAGCACAGGAGATCCTATTGGCTTTGACACCATTTTTTCAAATTAAGTTCCTTCTGTTTTTATGCTACTGCCAAAGGAAAGAAAAGTCACTAGAGTTGAGACCCTATTTTAAGTGCTTTGTGGAAATGACACCTACCTGATATCAGAACAAAGCTTAATTATTTTTTCCTTCCAAGAGAAATGGGTTCTGTATATTTAATTTTTGGATAATTGGAAGTTCTTTGGAAAACACAATGCAAATTTGCAGATGGCTGCTAATGAGAAAAGAGACCAAATCCTGCTTTGGTACCTGGATGTAATATGTAGAATAATTTTGTTGATTTCAAGTAAGTTGCTATGGCTTTACACCAGATTGAAATGACACCAGAATTTAGACCTGAGCTTGAGTAATGAAATAGGGAGCTGAATTTCTTTACTTCATTTCTATGAATCTGCTTTTTACTTTGAGGCTTACAAATCATGTTTAAATTCCTGTGAAGCAGAACAAAGCAGTTTAGATTCTGAATGTTGCTGATCTTGTTATAGGAACAGAAAAAGTCTAGCCCTTTGTTTACTGCTTAAGAAAGATGTGAAAGGGTTGCAAGGTTATTTGGTTATGATTTTCAACTTGGCCCAGCTCAGCAAGGTTGCTCACTTAGAAGCATTAATATCCCTCTTGTATAACTCAAGAGGTATTTGCAGTTTTTCTGAGTGTTCTATTGTTCCTTTTGAGCTGCAGAAGCCAGTCAGAGCTATTTTAAGTGCTACTGATTTAAGTATTTGTCCACATACTTTAAAATTGGAAAGGATGCAGGTAAACAAAGGGATCATTTGTGTTTATTCCCCAAAGGCTGAACTGAAACATGGGATAAATGTGTAGCTCTTCTGAAGTCAACTGAGCTGCACTTCCACTGCATCTAAATTTAAACTGTTGGTGTTCTCTTTATGTCATGTTTTAATTTACATATGGCAGGCACATTACTGGAGCGTGCTTGTTCTTGGCTTAGTCTTTCACAAAAGAAGAAACGCAGATTCCTCCAAACTTGTGGGATGCAGGTGTGGTCTCCTAATGAAATGGTAGTGCACATGTGTGACTTTGAAGTACTGAATTACCCTGCCAAAATGAATTTCATGCTTAAAAATACTACCATCCTTCAATTTCTTCCAAATTAATCCACAAAATATGAGCAGTAAGAACTGATTTGTCTGTGGGTACTGCAATAAATTTGAGTTTCTGTTCCCATTTTGTCAACAGATACCTGTTCTATTATCTTTTATTCTTGCTTTGTTCTTAGGCACGTGGACGTTTGAGGAGCATTGTTTACCACCCACAGCCTCCCTTAACTAAGGGCATAGTATCCGCATATTTCTCCCATTAGATTAGTGGGTCCTGGTTCCTTTTTCCCTCTCTTTTTTTCCTTTCATCAGTACTGGAGAGATACAGTGGCTGTTGGCTGCTCATAGCTGACTCTTTGCAGCAGCTCTTCTGTCTTCTCTCAAGAACTCCACCAGTTCATCTTCAGTGTGGTGACCATGGGCAGCACACAGATGTTATTCTGGATGTCCTGCTAGTGGCTGGACCCAGGGACCAGGTTGCTGGGTGGATTGAGAGAATCCTGAGGAAAAGAACTTGCAAATGCTGGTAGATGAGAAGCTGGACATGACCTAGCTACGTGCGCTTGCAGCTCATAAAGTCAGCCTCATCCTGGGCTGCTTCCAAAGCAGCGTGGCCAGCAGGGTGAGGGAGGGGATTCTGCCTCTCTGATCTGCTCCCTTGTGACCCCACCTGGAGAGCTGTATCCAGCTCTGGGATCCCAAACATAGGAACGACATGGACCTGTTGGAACAAGTCCACAGAAAGGCTGTGAAGATGATCAGAGGGCTCTTCTCTTGTGAAGAAAGGTTGAGGTATCTGGAGTTGCTCATTCTGAAGAAGAGAAGACTTACAGCAGTCTTCCAGTACCTGAAAGGAGCCACAAGAGAGCTGAAGAAGGGCTTTTTTACAAGGACATGTAGTGACAGAACAAGGGAGAGTGGCCTTTAGACTGAAAGAGGGTAGGTTTAGATTAGATATTAGGAAGAAATTCTTTGTTGTGAGGGTGGTAAAGCACTGGTACAGGTTGCCCGGAGCAGCTGTGGATGCTCCTCCTTTGCAGTACACAAGGCCAAGTTGGATGGGGCTTTCAGTGAACTGGTATAGTGGGAGGTGGAGTGTCCCCATGGTAAGGGGTGATCTTTTAAGGTCCCTTCCAACACAAACCAATCTCTGATTCCATGGTATCTTCTTCTACATGGCTTGCCCATATTCCATGGGTTACCCATGCATCAGGCACTGGCCTTACAAGACTTCTGAGAAGACTTCTTAGCAGCCAATGTAACACCCTTCTCATCATGTGTGTCACTCTGTCCAGGAAGGATTTGAACATTTAAGAGTCTGTTTAATTCATGAGGGAAATCATCCAGGGCATGCTAAAATCAGGGAGTGATGTCCCCTTGGCCTGTCATGAAGCAAAGGAGGGTTTCCCAGTTCCTGCAGAGAGGCAGATTTCAGCACTGCAGACCTTCTGCAGGCACTGTCAGTCTCTCAGCTGATTGCCTTGGCACACCAGAGCTCAGCCACTGCAGCAGAGGGCTGAGTTACGGCTCTGCTTGGCTTTGCTGGCCAAGAGCCACCCGCAGGCACTGCCAAAATTCTCCGGTGCTTTAGTGAGTTTGAAGATGCATTTGCAAACAGACTAGACTTACTTTTTCACCTGAGGAGCTCTCCATTGACAAGGGCATGGTTGCTTGGGGCCCAGAGGGTGTGAATGTGTATGGGAGCACCGCTGAGAGGTTATGAACAGGACACGTGCCTGGCTGCAGTGGGCTTTATGCCACCACGTCCCAACAGATGGAGGCTCTGGGTCCTTGTGGACAGTACAGTCTGTGTCAGGGACCTTTGCAGCAGAAGATTGGTTTATAAGAGAGCTCCTGCTGCTCTGTCTGTTGGAGAAGGAGGAGGACCAGATTGCCTTGGATGAGGAGCCTCTGGCTCCTGAGGAGCAGAATCAAGCCCTGCCAGTCTTAAACTCATTTCCTCCAAAAGAGGAAAATCACAGCACAACACCAGTAGTATTTGTATTTATTTTCTGTTTTTCTCGCCATCTGATTCTAACTGTGGGGCATCATGATTGCAGTTTTTGACCAGTCACCATCCCTCATTATGAGCAAGGGCATGATTTCTTCCTGAACTTTTGCTGAGTTTGGCTGAGAGCCATTTGGGCTCATCCATGAGACCCCTGAGAGCTGCAGCTGCTGTGGGAAGCTCTGCTCCCTGCCTCTGCTGAGAGACCCAGGAGCGTCCAGTTACACAGAGTCACGCACTCGGCAGGATCCAGGCGGGCTCACTTCCTTCCCTCTCATGGCTGGATGTCTGTCAGGGTCTTGGGAGGCAGACAAGACACAAAACTGCAGCACTGGCATGCATGATGTTGTTGTTGCAGGAGCTGGCAGAGGTAGGAGCAGGGCTGAGAGTGAGCCAGGACGAGGGGAAATTAAGTTGGTAGTTGTCTAGAAAACTTGTTCTTCCTTGCTTAGCACAGGATGCCTCATGTATTCCCCACTCTTTTGCAGTCTGAGGAGCCCCAGAAGCTCCTTTCAGAGGGGAACCAAAAGCACTCCTTTCTCTTCCCAATGGCACATTGTATTTCAGCTTCTCTAACATGATCCAGCCTATTCTGTCTGTCAACTTTATGCTTTGTTATGATTTTATGCTTAGTTATTCTGCATACAAGAGTTTAAATGGGTGAAGAATAGTGATTCCTGCCCTGGGTAGTCAGCTGCAAGTGGACTTCTTACTTCTTCCAATCATGCATCCAAGTGCTAGGTCTTTTACTCTCTCTGCTATTTCTAACCTCTCCAGAATGGAAAGGTTAAAATTTTTGGTCAGTTAAAAATTTCAGTTGTAAGTATGGTGGGTTTTTTTCATAGATTTTTCATGTAAGGGAAGTAGGAAGATTTTCTAAAATAAGCATGAGTAGTTTAGGATAGAATAGAATACATTTTGTGCATAGTCAAAGTACTGTTGTTAAGATCCCAGCCTGTCTGTCATTTTTAACAAAACACCAAGGATGTGCTCCAGAGGTTTCTGTAATGGCCTTTTCCCATACAGGGTGGAGATGAAAGCATGGAAGGAGCCGCCAAGGGCTGCCAGGGCCGTTGAGCAAGTGTTAGCACTGAAGGACCAAAGCTGCATTTCAAGCTTCTTGGTCCTGCCAAGCAAGAGATCTTACAAGAGATCTTTGTCATGAGATGCATGTACAACCACCAGCTCACAGCAGGCACTGTCATCCCATTAGACAAGGACTGATTTTTCTTCTGGGTTCTCATGGAGCTTAAAATAACTCAGTTCAGATTCAGGTGGTGTTTTTTCCTTGAAAGGTGGGAATACTGCTGTCATGAATGCTTTATAGAATAATACTTAAACTTCATGTTATTTACAATATGATTTGTGACTTACAAAGGGTAGAGAAACCACTTCACTAACTATTCATTGCCCATGTGCACATTAGCAAGCACCATGTTTTGAAGTCATATGCTCTCAGTCTCACTTGCTCTCTTGCCCTTTCCCGAGTCATCTTTCCTGCACTGCAAGACAGGAGTGTTTAGTTGAGCTTGTGCTCCCTCTCCTGGATAGCGACTTCTACAGCAACAGCAAAAAAAAAGGTTTATCTAGAGCAGTGAGTATGGTAGAGAAGGTCTGTCCACCCCATCCCTTCTCACATTTCAATCCCTGGAAAGAAAAATCTTATAGGCTCTTCATAGATCTCTCCTCTGAAGTCAGCGTTGGGATAATTTTTTTGTGCATGTGTGCCTCCTTCAGCATACTTCTCCAGTGGCAAGCAGTGACATGGAAGCATCTCTGGTCAGCTGTCTTCATTCCTCAGTTGTCTTCTCAGACATTTCTGGCAGTGGTTTGAGATGGGCATGGAGGCGTGTGCTTTGTCCTCTTACCCCAGGGCATGGATGGGATGTCTGCATCCACATCTGTAGGGCTAGGAGAGCACACATTGTGGATATGAAATTAGGGTCCAGAGTTTCTATTCTCCCTCATTAGGGCTGGAAACAAAACATAACTGAAGTAATTTTCTGTTCCAAGTTGAGCAGTACCCCTTCAGTCAGCCAGACAAAAGAAAGTTGCTGTAGCCAGGGAGTGTCCATGTGGTTTCTCAATTCATCACCTGCTGTCAGGCCTGCAGACTGCTCCTGTGTCCTCCACCTTGGGACTTTTTTATTGCAGAGGTTAGAACAATGAGCACTGCACTTTGGGTACTGTGGTATATACAAGCAAAAGGCTGCATCTTCCTGGGTTCGTCGCAAAAGTGTCCTTGACCCTTAAAGAAGAACTATTAAAAAAAAATGTCTGCATAAATTAAAGCCAGTAGATATTTCTTGCAGGAAAAAAAAACAACAAACCAAAAAAATCGCCACAGAAAGTAAAGATTACAAAGGTACAGATTTCTAAAAACTTCTGAGACTAAAACTGCTTGTCTTTGAGTTTGTCACTAGCAGGGAGTAGCAAGGAAAAGACACCAATACTTGAGCTTCAGTAAAGCTGTTGATACTGTCTCTCACAGTATCCTTCTGGACAAAACGTCCAGCACACAGCTGGATAACCATGTTACATGATGGGTGAGCAACCAGATCAAGATCAGGCACAAAAAATTACAGTAAATGGGGTGACATCAGGCTGGTATCTGATCACTAGTGCAGTTCTGCAGGACTCCATCCTTGGCCTAGTTCTCTTCAACATCTTCAGTAATGGACATGAAATACTAAGTTTGAAAACAGCACTAAATTGTGAGGAGCTGTCAGCTCTCTTGAGGGCAGATAGGTCCTGCAGAGAGACCTCAACAAATCAGAGAGATAGGCAATCACCAGCCATATGAAGTTTAACAAGGGCAAGTTCTTCATTCTGCACCTGGGATGGGGCAACCCTGGCTGTGTGCACAGACTGGGCAATGAGAGGCTGGAGAGCTGTGCTGTGGAAAGGGTCCTGGGGCTCCTGGTTGTTGGCAAGTTCACCATGAGTCAGCAGTGCCCTGGCAGCCAGGAGGGCCAAGCATCTCCTGGGGGGCATCAGGCACAGCATCACCAGCTGGGCAAGGGAGGAGATTGTCCCCTCTGCTCTGCACTGGGGCAGCCTCACCTGAAGTGCTGGGGACAGTTCTGGGTGCCACAGTATAATAAAAGCATTAGGCTGTTAGACAGTGTCCAGAGGAGGGCAATGAGGATGGCAAAGGGCCCTGAGGGGAAGCCATATGAGGAATGTCTCAGGTCATTTGGTCTGTTCAGCCTGGAGAAGACTGGGGGAGACCTCATTGTGACCTTCACCATCCTCGAGAGGGGAAGAGAAGGGGCAGGTACCGATCTCTTCACTTTTGTGCATAGTGACAGGACCTGAGAGAATGGTCTGAAGCTGAGTTCAGAGGAGGTTTAGGTTGGGTATTGGGAAGAAATTCCTCACTCAGAGAGAGGCTGGGGACAGGCTCCCCAGAGAAGTGATCACAGCACAAATCCTTCCTGAGTTCAGGGAGTGTTTGGACAGTGCTGTCAGGCACATGGTGTGTTTCTTGGGGTGTCCTGTGCAGGACCAGGAGTTGGACTCAATCACCCTTATAAGTCCCTTCCAACTAATCATTTTCTATGATTCTATAATAAATGAGATGTTTAAAAACAAGTGCTGGCTGGTTTTATTGTCATGACGAGAATGGCCATGATTAAATAGTGAAAAAGGCTTTAAAAATAATTTCTTTCAGGAGTTCAGAGTACAATCACTTTATTCAGTATTTGTATTTTTCCTCTTTCCATTAATCTTCTTGAGTGATGGATGTCCATTTCTCCTATTCTTTTCTACTTTTCCTGCTTTCTAGGAGAAAAAGATGTAATAATCCTTGGAGATTTTAACCAGGCCCCAGACAGCAGCGACCATGACATCCTGAGGAAGGAGAAGTTTCACCACCTGGTCCCTTCCAGCACTTTCACCAACATCAGCACAAAGAACCCACAAGGGTCCAAGTCGCTGGATAACATCTGGATCAGTCGGAGCTTGAAAAAGGTTTTCACAGGTAGAGTTGCTCGAGTGAAGCCGTGTAACGTTCAGCTAGGTTAGCCTCGCGTGCCCGCTCTGGGCACTATCGCCTAACGTTTTCCCTGTGGTTCTCTTTGATGCAGGCCACTGGGCCGTCGTGCGGGAAGGGCTGACAAACCCATGGATCCCCGACAACTGGTCCTGGGGTGGCGTGGCTTCAGAGCACTGCCCCGTGCTCGCTGAATTTTACCTGGAAAAGGACTGGAACAGGAAGGAGGTGACGCGGAATGGGAACGGGGTGACCGTCGAACGCAACGACTCCCACACTAAGCACGAACGATGACGTGAACTTGAGGGTGCCTCTTCCACCACCCGGGGAAGGCTCTGGTCACTCACGACTCCACAGCACAGCAGGACTGCCTTCCCCTCCCTCTCCTTCCTGCTCTCCTCCCTGCACCTAGAAAGCATCAGTGCTTGATTTTGGTGGTCCTGGCTTTGTGCCCCTCCTGGACAGTTCTGGACAGAGTCTCATGGCAGCAGAACAATCTGCAACTTTTTCCGGGGACATTTCCACACAGATTTGGATGAGAATTGTACAGAAAATAAAGTGTACTTTTAATACTGGAAAAGCTCTTTGCTAAAATACTGATGAGCAGGGTTTTGCTGGGAGGGGGAGGAGGAAGTAGTGGTTATTTTCCTTTGCCTGTTTGTAAATTGAGGTAATAAGAGAGGCCTCAAAAAGACAGACTGGGGACATTCTTGGCAAGTCTCAAATGCCATTCAACACTTGCACAAGCTGCTGTGTCCCTATGTGACTTGCAGTGAGACCTGAGTGATCCCTCTAGCCCAGCCTGGAGAGATACTGTTCCTCTGCAGCCCAATGTAGACACCCCTCATCCTTTCTTTTCTCCTTCCTTATGCTCCTGGCAGGGTCATTTTGCCCCAGAATAGCTTCCTGCAGCTTGACTTGTCTTTTTGTTTGGTGCAACATTCTGTATTGGGTTTTCTTCCTGTGCAATAGTTTTCAGGAGCTGGGAAAGCACCAACTTGTCCCTCTGCAAAGCCCGTTTCCCTTCTCCAGTACCCTTTGCTTTGTTTCCTGTTGTGGATCTCACAGGAGCAGCCCTTGTCCTTTGGCCCTGCAGCTGGCATCAGTGAGATGTAGCCATGGGTCTTTGTTTAGGAGTCAGCATTCTGCATGGGGGAGAAACAGGCTGTGCGTCCTGGAGATCTGCAGATGAGCCTGTATTCATGTGATACTGCAGGGGCTGGCCCACATGATGCACTGGGGCCCATTGACTTTTTTAAGGGATTTCAGTTCCTCCCTCTGGATGCAGTTAATGAATCCCTTTCCTGAGCCTCACTTCTGCATAAGCCTGGTTTACTCACCACAACAGGGGTCCAAATACAGCATGTGGTCATCCTGCATATGGCAGGGATGGGGGCTGCTTCCAAGGAGGTTTGGGTTCTGTGCATGTCCTGGGTGGGGGCACTTGAGTCAGCACCCTGCCATGGCAGTGCCAGGAATGGAGCATTGAATTTGCCACCTACATGAGATTTTTCATGCAGCAATTAATAACCAGTGACCTAGAAGGGAAACATATCAGGACTTCATCTGCAAAAGAAATAGGTTGAGTGTGAAAGGCTCTGAGCCGCCCACTAACCCAGTGCCTGCTGCTCCAGGCTGCAGATGACCACACATTTTGCTGCTGAGAGGAAAGAAAAGTTCTGTGGTGTGGCTCACTACTCTTGACAGTAGTGGCGCACCAAAGGAAATGTTGTGACTGAGGGTTTTAGAGCAAAACAGTATCATATTCTTGCAGGTTTTTTCTGACATATTACCTCATTTTTAATTCCTCAGTAATAACTAATTTCTCAACAACTAAATAAATTCCCTTGCAAAGACACACAGTTGAACAGCTTTTCTGTCTGTATGCAAAACTAAATCCAGAAAAAGGTGGAATAGCCTGGAGATGACTCTCAGACTGAGGGAGATTTCAAGGATGTTTCAAGAGATTAAGTGAATGATTAAGAACTCAGAGCATCAGATCAAAAATATACATTTAGTTGCTCAACATTCCCTTCTGAAAATGGGAGGTGCTGGCACTTACCTCTGGTCATTAAAGAAACTAGCCAAAGACCTTGGGTCCAGCTTTCCTTCTCAATCCTTGCTGCAGCTTTGTCGTTTTCAATCAGGCACAATTTTGCTGGCCCTTTTTAGTTTGAGCAACACCAGATTCCCAAGAGTTTCCAAGAAACTCTCACTGGATAACTGCAAAATATAGTCAAAGATGCAATAGGGTTGCCTTAGTCAAATGAATATTACATGAGGTGAGAGGCAGTAAAATTCCCAAGAACGCACTCACTCACTTGTACCGCCTAGTGTTTCCCTGCTACGAATATGTTTGGAGGCTGAAATTATTTTATAGCTCTAGAAATAAAACTTGGAAAGGCCAGATTCCATTTATTCTGCTGTGGGTGTAAATAACTGCAGAGGCACCAAAGCCTAGAGAAGCACCTGCAGCCTCCTGAGCAGATGATAGTGCTCACAGGTGCTGCAGGGGCCCTTACTTTGGCTCATAAGTTAACAGGAGCTGCTGGTGTGGTGGGAAATGAGCAGCTGGGCCCCCTTCATAACCCATGTATGAGCTGTAGGGAAAGTTACTGAGACTGGTCTGTAGCCCAGAGGTTCCTCAGCTCGGTGGAGAGCTCTGGAAAGGTGATTACTTGGTGGATGAAAAGATGCCTTGGGATAAGATGGGAGGATAATGAAGGAATTAGATATCTACAGGTGGAATTCTGTCTTGCATGGAGCACCTGTATGAGGTATGTGCCTGATTACTTCATGTTGGCAATCAGCAGCGTCTCACTGTGGTCTCACTGGTTTTAAAAAGCTTGCTTTGTTTTTTTCTGAGAACTGTGGAGGAGGATGAGGTGGCTGTGAGTCTGAGGGATTTTGGAGTTCCCAAGAACATCTGTTGTGCTATGGTTGTTCAGAAACTGAAGTGGTGGCTGTGTTCCTCCTGCCCCTGCAGGAGCAAACATGAAGAGCAATTTTATTTCAAGATGCTCCTAGTGGAAGCTCTGCTGGCCCAGCTGGCTGTGGCTTCAGTGCCCAGGCAGCGCCAAGGAAGGCAGCAACTAAGGAGGGGGTATAGAGGCAGAGATTTTCTTATGGAAGGGTGGATACACCTAACACATCTTGGGGTCCCCTCAGTAGCCCAGATTTTGTGAGGCAGGGTCCTGCTTCATTAGTAATGTCACCAACAGCTACAGACTGATTTGGTCCAGGTTTACTTTTTTGTAAGGCTATTTATCTCACCTGTGCACAGTGAAGGTTGGTGAAACTCTTCCCTGCCCACTACACATGGAGCTTGGCCACTTCCTTACAAGAAAGTGCTGCCTCCTGTCACCTGCCGACATGTGCCAGCTCAGACCTCCACTGGCCAGGGGACATGGTGACAGCTGATGCACAGCCCATGGGCCCTGCAGTGGCTGTGGTTGGTCAGACCACACGGTGGTGGCTTCTGCAGGGAGCTCACGCCTCCTCCTGGCAGGAGAGGTGGCTCCTGGAAGGACTCATTTGAGTTTCTACCTTTTAACATCTTCGGGGCAAAGCTTAAAGCAGCACCCAGCTCACCAAGGCTGAGTGGGCTATGTCTAGCATTTGCCTCTGCACCTCACAATGAAAGCTTTTAAATTATTTTCGGCCAAATTATTTGCCTTTCCTATTTGCTCTGACCCATTTGGTTCTGCTTTGTCCTGTGGGCTTTTTAAAAGAATTTGGACTTGTCAAATGTCCATTTGGTCACTTTGGTCACAGTGTTGTTGCACTGCAGTGTTGCAAGCCATCTAAAAATGGAGATAGGATACAGAAGGATTTAGAGAGTTGCTAAAAACCTCTGAGGAGTAAACACAAGGAAATAACTGGCTTGGAGATGAACTTTAAGAACCAGGTTGTGGCAGCAGTAGGTTGATAAATCCTGATGCAGCACGTAGGAGTGGAGGCTTGAATGTACAAGTAAATCAGCCTTGGTCTTGCTGCTCTTAAGCCCTAAGGGGACTCAGTGCTTAGCGTTCCTAGAAGATGACAGAAAAGGGTCAGTCCAGGGGACTTCAAGGTTTTCGTAGATGTCTAAATGCTGTCTTCTGACATGGAGTTGATTTTTGGTTTTAAACCTAGTGTCTTGATGGAGCATACTGGCAGGAGCCAGATGGGAAGCAGAGCTCCTGGGTCAGCAGCTGCTGTTTGCTGGGAGCACATCAGGTCATAAATTTAAGCACTCAGAAATTAGGTGCAAATGTCCCATATTTAGATTATGAGCTTCTCCTTAGCTACAGGAAGCAAGGCAAAGGCATGCAGGCATTTCCTGGCTGCTGACTTTTACACTTTTGTACAGTTTTGAGATGGGAAAAGCTTAAGGAAGCTTATGTTCTTTGTTTTTCCAAGCAAAATGCAAAGTTCTTCCTCATGTGAGGGTTCCCACTGACTGTGAATTAGGTCTCTTGTGGGACCTAATTTTTTGGTCCCCAGAAGGGATGCAGCAGCAGGTTTCTGTGAACTGGCTGCTCTCAGGGTGACTGGAGGGCCATGCCAGCAGACTGCACAGCTCTCACTGTCATCACTCAGCAGTTCTGGGTTGCATCCCACATTCCACAGAGCAGGACAAGACCAAAATTGCAGACAGAGCCCTTGTCTGCTTGCCTGGCTTTTAAGGTTTTTAAGTCTTCTTTACCTTCATATCTGTAGGTAAAGAAAGCTCCTTTGTAAAACAGAAGTAGCTAAAAAGATTTACTCTGAAGTACTTACAGGTTAGATGTACACTTAGGAAATATGTTGCTGGATGACCCTTTGATGACCCATCATTCTGGCCATCTCATAACCCTACACGATGAGCTGTTCCCAGCCTGAGGGATGTCCAAGTTTATCAGCTGTGTGAAAGGCCTCATTTAAAAAGGGGAAAAAATGGAATGTGCACAGACCTGAACTGCAACATTGTTCAAACTTACTGTGAAAACACAAGGAGCACCAAGGTCTCAGAGGACTTTCCCACCAGATTTTAGGGAGCGTTTTTCCTTCAGACCTCCTCACTCCCTTGTCTGTAGACAAGAGAGGCTGCCCTGCAGCTGAGTGGTCACTTTGCCTCCCCCTATTCTTACTGCCTGAAGTTCTCAGCAGGCTCCCACAAAGGTCAATCATACATGCCTGGCTGGGCACCTCGGTACCCTTGCACACCCTCCTTTTGGGGAACCTTAACTTGATTCCTTCAACTGTACAGATATTGCTCCTTTTACTGACCAAGGGTGCTGGGAGCTGGAGGAGTGTGGGCTAGAGAGACTGGGAAATGGGGAAGGACAGAGATGAGACAACAAATGGAGGAGTGAATTGCCACTGGAGGCTTTTCCACGTGGTCCTGTGTGTCTGGTGACACGTCTTGCCCATGCCTGGAAAAGCTTCTTGGCTGAAAACTATATATGAAGATCAAAAATACAGGGCAGCTCAGCTTTAAAATACTGCCAGGAGAAGAGGAAGAAGAGGTTAACTTACAGATCACCTGCAGATTTTTGGGGGGTAGGACTGAATTTACTTTTTGGGCTCAGAGAGACATGATATGATAGTGAATATATTCCTTAGATAAAAAGGAATATGAAGAACTAGGATTAAAGAAAATAGTCTGATGGATCAGTGCTAGAGACCAGGACAAAAGTCAAACAAGACAGAAATAAGCCAGTAAGCTGGAGAAAACAGCCTGACAGATCTCTTGCTTGGAATGTGCAACAGAATGGAAATTGGGCCCAAAAGTATAAATGTGAGACCCTCCAAGTGTCCTTTTCAGGGCACTGCTGGAACAGGGTCTTAACATGAGCCCAGCTCTGCTGTGTTGGAGTAGCTGTGAAGTGTAATAGCACAGATCCAGTGGAGAAGGTCCCTGCAGGCAGGTGTCCATCCCACTCTGATCCTGTGGGATGGCAGGAGTACTGTGGCTTTATGCCAGCCCCTCCTGTGCCACCATCTGCATTTCTCCTGCTACCAACTTCTTTAGGAATATTTTCAGGAATTTTTTCAAAACCATGTCTATATAACCCAGCCCTGCTCACTCATAGAACCTTATCTGTGGGCTCTCTACCCCTGCTCTTTCCTTCTTCACACTCCAGCCAGTGCAGTTCCAACTTCAGCCTCAGTTCCTTCACTTCCTTTTTCTAAAGACCTGAAGTAATCCTGTACTTCACCCTGCTTGTCCATAGACACCTCAGAAAAAGATGTTTAAAGTGACTCAGAGGCATTGTGTGATTGGGGAAGATACAAAATATTTCAGCAGCAGAAGCATAAAAATTTAATTTTGACAACTTTAGTGGGAAAGGTAGGGCTATGGCTTGAAAGCCATCCTGATGACATCTTTCTGCAATAGAATCAATGTAAATGAATGGTTTTAAAATTCAATATCCAGATTTTCTGGATTTAATCTAATATAGACTGTGAGAAATCCGTAAATGTTCAGCAAAGCCAAAACAGACTCTGCCTTTTTACCTTAAAGACAGACAAACTCATTTTAAAGTATATACTGAAAAAGACACTTTTAAATGACTTTTCCCTTAAAAAACCCAAATTGAACAGACCAAGGAAATAAATAAAGAACAAAACCCCCCCAAACAAACCCAAACAAAAGAATTGTTCCAGCTGTTTCCTTTTGCCTTTCTCTTGGCTTAGCCAAGGTCTCTCTCAACTTCCACTCTGACTCGTGGGTTGCAAGATTTCCATTCTTGTTTCCAGAATAAAAGATTTCCATCTTTCCCTCCTTTCAGAGAACTTTGGTGCTGAAGTTGCTTCTCAAACTCCTGGCAGGGCATCCAGCTTCACAAGCCTGGCACCTGAGTGCTGCAAAAAAAAACTTTCAGAGCTGGATTGGTCCTGCAGATCACCTGTAACAAATGTGAGATTTATTCAGTACTGAAATAAACCTGCCCAGTGATGGGTGAGTGTCATGTTTCACCCCACTGATGCTGTAAAAGAGGTATCTGGGATGTACAGGGCAAGGGAGAACAGTGGTGGTTTGGGAGCCTATGAAGGGAACAGATTTCAGACCGTGTTTTCCAAACTTTCTAGCAAGGGAAAGGGAATATGGTGTGATAATACTTAGCAGTCTTGCAAGGCAAATTAGCAACTGACTTTTAAAATACTTCCATTAAAAAGAACCCACAACCCTTGAATGTTATCCTTGCTTACTCAAGAGGCAGCTGAGCCGTAAGGAGATGACAGGACTCCCTGGAGATAAGCAAGCACATTTTATAATGTGAGAGGGGATGAGGAGCACTGGAATGAAGGAACAGGGGATGGGGGGTTTTGGGGGGTGGATCAAAGTGTTGAAGTGGAACATTTGGAGCTGCCATTTCCTGCATGGATGGTGCTGAGAATTGCACTGCAGCTAAGAGGCTCCAACGCTGCCTCAGAACATGTCCTAGAAAATAGGAGGATAATTAACTCATGAGCAGCCAGGCCTTCTGACTGAGCAGGGAGAGCCATACTCAGTGTAAGACTTCAACAGATCCTTCATTACTCCAGCTCTAAGTGATTTTTTTTGAAAGAGTTAGAAAGGCACCTCTTCCACACACACCATAGGATGTCCAAGCTGCTGTAGAGCTGAGGCCATTGGAGAGAGTAACCCTCTCAACACAACATGACGTAACACTTCAGTACTCTCATCTCTGTCATTATTTTGTCTTTATTTGTAAAAGTTGTATAAAATGCCTTTCAAAATCGGTCTGATGAAACCAGGAGGCTTTTCCAGTGCCAACCAGGTTTCTGTATAGGAATAACATAGCAAGACATAGATACACAACAAAGCAACCAAGCTAGACAGCCAGGAAAGGCTGCCAACACAGCACTGACACCATGAAACTGTGCAGTGACATGAGCTCACTGCTGCTCACTACTGCTGTCCACACACTCTGTCACAGAACTTCAGCATCACAACTCAGTAACCAGACTCTTCACAGTAAAAAACAAAAAATCAGGAAAAATTACAAAATCTACACTTCAAAATTTGAAACAGTTTTATAAAGGAGGAATGACACGTCTGATGCAAAAACCAGAAGCTGACAGCTTCACCTATTGCTACATATTGATAGTGACCACTTCCAGACTCCAAACTTTGCACCAGGCAAATCTGTTTCTAGAATAATGAAGAATGGAAGTTTAATGGCACCTACTGCTTTGCAAAAAAGGTGATGCAGGTCTTCAAGTAAAGCAAAAAGGCCTGTAGTAGTGTTTAGGGCTACAGAATGGTAAAAGAGTCAGGCCTGAAGGCATGGCATTTTGTGGGAGAAGTGTGACTAGCACAGCCTCCTGGTTTTGAGGACACATTATGCATATGTCCTTAGATTATAAGATGCTACTACTGTGGGAGGAAGAAAACCACTTTGCTTATGTAGGAGTCATGGGAGAAAGGCAGGGATCTCTCCTGTCAGAATAAAATCAGTTCAAAATTGTTTCTTTCTTAAAGAACTGTCCCTTTTGCATATCCCAGGGTCAGCGAAGTGAGCCAGATTTTTCCATGGTGTAGCTCAAATGATCTCTGCCCAGTTTACTCCAAGGACTGTAATCCTTGGCTTGCCTTCAGTCATATGTGGCTTTCTTGCTGTTTCTGGCAAAGGAGCCAAAACCTGGAGCACATGTGAGGGACTGACTGTAAATGGTTCCTGTCAGGCTGCTGCAACACCGTGTCTGCTCTGCACAGCTCTAAAACAAAGCTGGACAGGCAAAGTCACCATTGATCAAACTAGACAGCCTGAAGGAGGAAAGATGAGAAAACAGCATGCAGAGGCTGAATGGTTCTCAGCTTCTGAACAATACTGACAACACAAAATTAAGGATGCTGCAAGCAGTTCTCAGTCCCTACCTTGAAAATATTGAAAATTTAGTAAATTTTTGCTTGTTGAACACATTTTCTTTTTTGCAGCAACCAGCCAGCCACTGCAAACAACCTGCAATACCATCTTAAAGGCAGCTGCTTTAATGGGATTATTCATAAACTTCAGACTTCTTATCCAACCATCACCTTTTCCTCACAGATTTTCTTATGGATCAGAAAATATGTTCTCAAGATTTTGCTTTAATGTTCAGTAATGTCCTGGGTGTAAAACAAGGTGGGAGAATTATTGCATTTGTTACACTAAAGTATAGGATAAGAGGGGAGGGATACTGTGGCTCAGGTCCATGCAAATGAGGCATGGAGGAAATCTTAGCTCCATCTATTCACCTTATGCCAGGCTTGTTACCAGTGGGCAAAAACAGCTGGGTTAGAAAGGGCAGAAGCCCTGTCCATGGCTACCACCAGTTTCTGCCCATCCTCTCTGACCACAGCTGTTTCCCAGGAGTTCAGAGGAGCCCTTGTAAAATTCTGTCTACTAAAACAAAACCCTTTGTCAGAATACTTATATACTTTGCCTCACCAATTCCATAATACTCCACAATCAGAAAATGTAGTTTATGTAGTAAGTCCTCCTGCACCATCTAAGTCGTTCATCATGTGACTAGACAAAGCCCTTTGGAAGCTGTAAGGAGCTTTCTTTCCTTGGTCCTGGATATAGCACCAGCAGTTAAAACAGAGGTAAAGTTGCTTCAGAGTGGTGCAGCACTTCTGTTGGAACACAGGAATAGGGCACTTGGGAGTTGTCTTCTCTCCCCCAGTCTCATCTTGTTTCTGAAACGAGCTCTGCAAGCTCAAGCTTGCTGTAGTGTGGGGGTACTGCTCAAAAATGTGACCTGATCCTCTGCAGGCTCAGGTGACCCAACGAAGAAGTGAGTGTTACCTGCTGTGCTGGATTGTGGCCCTGTGTTCCTGAATTTATTTAGAACCATAAGTCATGAAATCACAGTTTTGCTTGATCCTCCTTCCAAAACACTGCCATGCTGAATTTCCTAGACATGCTATGCTTGTCCTCAAAGGAGGGAGGCCCTTCCTAGAATTCAGCTTCCTGAAACGTGTACTGTACAAATAAAGATGTAGAATAGTGGAACTTTTTGGGGGAATGAAGGGGAGAGCTTTGCTACCCGTTTACAGTTATTAAAACAGCACTACCTAGCTTTTCTCTCTTTTTTTTAAATGCTAATCCTCTCACTAAAAAAAACCCTGAAACTTTTTGTAATGTTACGGACTTCGATCCTGTGGCACAAAGACCTGCTTCTGTGCACTGTTCTTAAACTTTGTTTTCATTGCAATTATGACTAAATGGGAAAGTTATGCAGACAGCATTGCAGCATAATCTACAACAGTTCTATTGCTATGAACCGTGACAGCTATGACCAAAGATAAGGCAAACAAAAGTGAACTTAGCGGGGATTTCTCTTCTGTCTCCTTTCCTCCACCTCTAAACCTGGGTGGGAAAAGGCAATATATTACAAGAGACAGCAGTAACCACTATACCAAGCATACAAAACAGAATAGGTGATTGAACAGATCACTGCAGAGGAATTTCTAAGACAAATTTTACAAAAATGCACAATCCCTTTAAAAAATAATCAGTATACAATCACAATGCAAAAGGACATAAAGGGCCTTTTTCTGAATTCCACAACTTCTGGCCACTCTTCCATCCCATCCCTCATAAGTCCTTTTTTTGCAAGCTCTGGGAAGTCCAGTTCTACATCCTCACAGAGTAAGTGAAGGGAGGTCTAATACTGTTAATTTATGAGATCCTGGAGCTCCTCATCAGTCAGCTCATTGACTTCCATGATCTTTTTCAAGTGTTCCATGTACCGGGCGTGGTCTTGCAAAAAGTGTGGCACCCTCATGTTCTCAATCACAGCTAATCCTTTCAGGCGATCCACATCCTCATATGAGATCTGTAAGGAAGGATATGGGTCAATTTAGCAGTACAGTCCCATTGCTTCTCTGCTGCTGCTATAAATTCTCTCCTGTAAACCAGAAAATATTTCAGAGCAGGGGAATTTAAAATCCTGGAGAACCGTTTGAAAACATGAGCAACTGTGTGCTTCAGTGGAAGATGCAAAAGAAGCGTAAATTTAGCAAATGCCTTCATAATTCCTGATTCTGCTTTTGATTCAATCAGTAAGCAGACTTGTAGGAATGTGAATGAGAATCATCTACAGCAGCTGCAGGAATAGAGAGGGAAAGGATGGAGCCATGTGAGTCCTGAAACATCTTCTCAACAAGGCAGAAAGATTTACATGAGAATGGAAAAAAACACTGTGCAAAAACTAAGGAGCTAGGAAGAGAGGACAGGACAGGCACTGGACAGGAAACAGTTTGGAAAATGCATGGTGCCAGATGACCTGAACTCTGCTGTTTCATTTTCACTAGTAAATGTGTTTTGTGCTTATGCAAAGCTAAATTAAAATGCACCTCTAGTAACTAACTATAGCATAAACAACACCTAAGCATTCAAATTTCAATTCTTTTGTTCTGCCCATGCAATAGCAGAGTGGAGACTGGGTTTGCCTCATAGCATCTGAGCCTTCTGCGTATTGGTGCTGAACTCTCATTTTGCAGCTATTACACAACCTGACAGATTTCCCCCTAATATCCTAATATGGATATTTCTATCTTCACAGTCTTATAATTCTAAAAGCTAGGACTTCTAATCACAGTAGCTCAAGATGCTGTGAATGATAGTCCAGTAAGGATGAATGCTTTGGCTGGGCACAAGCTGCCATGGAAGCACAGAGCTGGACTCCTCGGGCAGCTGTCCAGTGTGATGAAATCTGTGTGGTTGTCGCTTTGTCTCCAAGCTGTGTGTTCTGGGCACCCTGCAGACAGTGGCATATGCACTGGCAAAGCCCACCAGCCTCGCTGTGCTTACTAACTGGCACATCCTAGTTCTTCACAGGAGGTTTGTGCCAGGTGGCTTGAATGGAGCCTGCTCCTTCCAACCTTTTTGCCCCATGTTTCCTCTAGGGAGCTGAGCCCTGCACAGCCTGCTTTCCCTGGAAGCAGCCTGCCCTCTTGGCAGGTGATGGTTTCTACTTGGCAGTGACTGAAGTGTGCATGAAGGACTCAGCAATGTGCAAGAGGCATGGAAGGGCTCTCTGAGGACAGTGTAACCCAGATTACTACACCTGATCCATAGAGACAGGCGCATATCTCAGCGATGATAATTGGAACAAAGTCCACAAAGAGAATCAATTTGCATCTGCATACACAAGTGTGCTTTTCTAGTTGCAAGGACAAGATGCACCCAATTAAGAAAACAAACAGACACCCATGCCCAGGCTTATTCAAGTCACTAAGATACGGCTGTTTGAAGATTGTGTGGCATTACACCTAATTAACTTACTTAGAAGTGGATACAGAGGAGCTCTACAAAACCGTGCCATCTCTCAGTCTGGAGATGCAGCATCACATGCAATTAAATTCTACCTCTTTTCCTGCCTAAAGAAAAAAAAAGGATCCTTCCCCCCTCACATTTATGTTCCGGGATTTCTGTTACTGCTGCAAACAAGAAGCATGCTATCTATAATTTGAGATATGGTTTGAATGGGATGAATTTCCCCAGCCCTTGCAGTTGCTAGGAAATTACTGAAGTTGACATCCTGAGGAGATCAAAAACATAATCCCATCCTATGATGGAAATAGGTTGTCTTCCTTACCAAATGTTATTAGTCTAGATAAAAAAGATAGATAAAAAAGATACTAGATAAAAAAGATTGAGGCTGTAACANGGTTGTCTTCCTTACCAAATGTTATTAGTCATTGCACTAGATAAAAAAGATTGAGGCTGTAATGGGCTTACTTAGGCTCTTCGTAATGTGCTCATATGTTTCTTTGGAAACACAACAGTAGGTGATATTTTGCTGCTTTTACTTTTTCAAACTCTGGCAGTTATGCTATACTCAAGTGCACCCAATATCTGCATTCCATTTCTTCTCAGCAATACTTGCATGCAATTACCACATGAATATTTTGCAGTGCTTCCTCTATTTGATTCTTTACCGCAAAGTTTTAAAACTGCTCCTTTTAAGAAGCACCTTTTCTCAGGTTTCAAGTGTTGTCCTTAGTCACTTCTAGGAATCTTGAACACCTTGCATATATCCACAACACATTCTTCTACACTGTAAGTAATGTCAGAAGCAACAGAAAGGCAAGACCTGGAAAATGTGCCAGCCAAGCTTAATACTCCCTTTGGAACAACCTGATCCTCCCATTCCACCCTAAAAAGCCAAATAAATCCCCCATTTAAAGTGGTGACAAACCACTAGGCTATATCCCAGAGCAAGTTTTATACTTCTCTCTTTCATGAGAAGATCTAGAGATATTGGAGTGGGCCAAGTGAAGGGTCACTAAGATGATTAAGGCACTGGAGCATCTCTCCTGTGAGGAAAGGCTGAGAGAGCTGGAACTGTTTAGCTTGGAAAAAAGCAAGCTCACGGGAATTCTCAGTGTGTATGGACACAGGAATGGGGCTCTTCTCACCAGCACACATTGTCAGGGCAAGAGGCAGTGTTAAAATGTGCAAAATTCCATCTGAACAAAAACCACCTTCGTACAATGAGGGTGGAGAAATGCTGGCACAGGCCACCCAGAGAGGTTGTGGGGTCACCATCAGTAGAGATATTCAAAGCCTAACTGGAATTAGTCCAGGACAAACTGCTCTAGCTGACACTGCTTAAGTGTGGAAGTTGGACTAGATGATGTTGAGAGATCTCTGCAGACCTTACCTGTGATACTGAGAGCAGACATTGCCCTAATACACAAATTTCCAGCCTGACTGCAAATGGCTGAAGCTAAACCATTCAGAATACACTTTAAGACTCCTTGATTTTAAAAGTTGTAAAGTCAAGCACTTATAAATTATCATACTGCTAGAAATAAACTGCTTGTAGACCCTTAATGTGTGTGCCATGCAATGTGGATCATAGTGGAACCTGTAATTTTATGAGGAATGACTTAGTGTGTTTTTCAAGTGGCCTCACAACCTGCAGACTCCCTAAAGAGAGACAGGCATAAAGCAGTAAAGGAACTGTGTTCACTGGTGTAGCAGGCAGAAGCTGTGTGGAGTTAAGCAGGCTTAAAGCAAAAGGAAATTTCAGAGAGAAAGATTCAGACTTATTTGACAGTGTGTTTTTATTTTCAAAGCTTCCTAACTTGATTCAGTTACCTAAATAGCTCTTGCTTACCAATAAGGATGTTCTGACAGTAAAGGCAAAACTCAAATGTGGACCAAAACCCTCTATCATAATAGGCCCCTTCCATTTATCACCCATTGACTGCTAAGTAGGCAGATGTTGGTATTCCAGCTCTAAATTCAAGCTCAAGTCAATGTGACTCCCTGTTTATGTGAGTGCAAACCCTGCTTAATGAACTGTGAAAGCTTAGCAACCCAAGGATTTGGTTCAGGAAACTGAACAAAATTTCTGCACTTCTTGGGATGATTTGAGAACAAACAAGCCATGACAGTTAGAATGGACCTAAGCCATGACCTGATTAGAATTCAGTCACATTGTGTGAATGTAGAAATTCCATTATTCTGGGGAAAGAAACCCCTCAGTTTTGACAAACACTTGCCATCAGTGAGAGAACTTTGAGATTAAAAAACTCTTTGTTGTGGAAGGGGGGTGAATTAATGTCAAATGGCTCATTTTGTTTTCTGCTAGGACCACTGCCTTATCTGGTACCTATCTTGTTTGGTCAAGGCAATCTATTGTACTGCAAGTCAGGTAGTACCCCATAAAGGTAGGAAGGTCTGAGAAATATGACCATAAAATCTTAATCTGATAAGTGAAGAATGAGGACAAGGTGGTAGAAATTTTTAGGACCTCAAGCACAGTGTAATTGAAGGTGCTGTACAGAGCAGAAAATTCTAGATCAAAGTAAAAGCACCATGACTCATAACTTGTTACAGGCAGGCTTGCTGAAATGATAAAACTGTACCCTTGGGAATAATGAGTTCAGTCACCTTTCCAAGGGCTGTCAGAAGATGGAAATCAATGGACTCCCTGTATCTCAGGATTCGGAGGATGCCATCCAAGTATACCTGGTCCTTATTGAAACAGCCTGAAAAGAATGGAGATACATTGCACTCTATCAGTGTTTGGTCAAGGCATGTTCTCAGAAGCCATTATAAGCAGAACAATTTTATTTTTATAAACTAGATATTTATATCCCTGACATTGAAAACCTTTCCAAAGACTAGCTAGAAGGTAAAACCCACTAGCCAGAAAAATAAATCAAACAGATAGGGCCTGTGAATAACCACAGGCAACAATTCATCTGTAGAAAGCAGGTCAAACTGTACGAATTTTTTCAGTTTTGCATTTACATTCTATTTCCACAAAAAAAAATCCTTTACTGATTCAGCTTGAAGGTCTCACTCATGAGCATTTTCAGCCTTGTTTTCCATAGCAGAATTCCTAATACCCCATTCCAGGAAGTGTGGAGTCCAATTTCTCCCTTTTGCAAAGGTTTTACAATGTGTGTGACAGGTGTGACATGATTAAGGAGCTCTGTGCATGTTCTGAAAACCTCACTGAAGCACAAAACAAGAGAACACAGGTAGGGAACTCACCTGGTTGTGAAGTGTCAGTCCACCCTCTCTTGGCCCGTACGCAGTAATCCCACCTGGTATTGGGGTCCTTGACAAATTTCCCCACATCCTGGAAAAGCTGACTGAAGGACATTTGGCTGGCCTGGTACACTGTGTAGTAGAGCAGGGCAGCTCTCCAAAGAAAAGGGTCTTTGCGGAACAGGACACTGTGAATGCTCGCTAGCCCCTCTTCTGTAGGGTTGATCGGTTTTAACCCGTGCTTTCTACGCCCATTACGGTTGCACCAAGGCTGGCTATTGTTGTTAAAACCCCGAAAGTAATGAGTTCCTGAAAAAAATTAAAATAAAAGGAATGTGGCACTTAGAACAGTAGCATCCAATGAATAACAAAAAATTATAAAATACATAAGGAGATACTCATTTCAGAACTCTGAGCTGTAGGACTGGGCACTGGGAAAAGTGAAGACTTTAGCCTGGTCTCAACAGAGAATTTTGTCAGACAAATATACACACCATGCAAATATTCACCTGCTGACTGCAAGTGAAATTCCTGAAAATGTTTAAGGAATGCAACTATCAGGATGACTTGACTTTCTGAATCTGTGAAAATAAATTTCTGGAAGTCTCACAAGCTGAATTGTCTCTGGCATAGGCTAGGCATTGTAGGGAACAGCAGGAAGGAATATCAAAGTAAAAGGGCAGAAGTATTACCTCCTGAAGTTGATTAAACAGAACCACTGCAGCCTTGGAAGATGCTATGTCCCTTAAAATGTGAGGAACAGTGGTTCTAGGCAATTGAAAGGCTTATTCTTCAGCTGATATTCAGGCACTAGCCAAGTTTATCCATTTTTTATGTACTTAGTTGAAACAGATGCACTGAAAAATTTGTCGAAATTTTCCACAGGGCTAGGCCAACCTTGTGTAATGCAAAACCACAGCAATTTTACACCAGTTTAAGGATCACTGGGTAAATTCTTCATACCTAAAGCATGCCTACATTTGCAAGCAGTGTGGCGTGACAGAAGAAGGTTTGTAAAGTGACATGGCTGGAGCTGAGGTTGAACGGTCACACTACTTTTGTTTTGCCTTTTATTTTAACTCCAGAGTAGTTTAAAAAAAATTGTTCTCATGAGCAAGACGTCCCTCATGAGCAGTGACAGCACAGAAGGTATGCCCTGGAGCAGAGCCTCTGGGCTAGCATCATCTGAAAGGATTACTCTTTGCCTACTCCAAGATTCCTTTGGCATGGGAGTCTCAGTGCTGTAAGTGGGACTAGCTGTTAGGCTTACTTCAAGAGCTTTCTCTGGACCTGACCTAAAATCCTAATGTCCATGAACCCCAGGAATCCTTTTACTGCATGCTGCAGTAATAAAAAGGTTTCTCCTTCCCTTTAGCACATCTCCATCAAAGGTTCTTTCTGTATCTGTCCAGTGCCTGGCCCATCAGTGTGCCATAAGTAAGAATGCATGCAAGTACTCCCCTGTGCCTGCAGAAGGGATGTCATGCTCATACCAATTTCGTGTCTCAGCATCCCCTCCAGCCAGTGCTCCCGCGCGGTGGAGACATTGATGGTGAGAGTGGGGCGGCCGTTCACCACGGTCATGGAGGCTCGGGACAGCAGGTCCTCCGTGAGATGGACCACAATCTGAAGAGGAGAGAGTTCAGGTAGAACTGAAAGAGCTCTCTTCTCACTCCTGATCCTGCATTTTCCTCTGGCCCTTCCATTATTTCATTTCTCTTCGGTCCCTTGTCCTCCGCAATTCTGTCTTGCGATCAACAATCACCTGAGAGAGTTTATCCTGAGTGAGTTTATCCTACTCACCTGTGCTACTGACAGAACCTCAGCCTTTATGGGGTGAGTGAGGATGAAGATAGACCAACATGAGACTGAAAAATTTAGCATGGTTACACTGACTAGACTCAGAGGGCAGGGAGCAATTGCATGCACAGTAATTGAGAGAAAATTCCAGTTTTTTAACTGTGTTGAATTATCTTTATTAAATTATTATTACTGAGAACTGAAAAATACTAGATAAGAACACATAAATTAACTAGGTATCTATATAATTAGCTGTCTGAAAGCATTTCTAAAACCACTTGAATGAGAGGGGGAAGTGCTGTGTACTGTTTTTCCTGTTACATGATGCAGACTTGAAATATTGAAATACTGGTATCGTTTTGTTCTACACAGCAAAATAGTTCTTGCTTTCCTGTTCTCTCTTGGAAAACTGGTAATCCAAACTAAAACTGGCAGAGAAGGAAACTAATGCATATTGACATATTTTATTATTTGACTTCAAAAAGCCTTTTTAAACACGTGACTCAGAGGGAAAAGTGAAACTTTGTTGAAGACTAAGCTCCTTTCTCTCTTCATGTAAAGCCTAAAGAAACAGTACTGCTCAGAAGAGTACAAAGGAGACTACTCTAAGGAAAGACAACTTTTTTAGTATCCAAAAAAGTAGGGATCAGAGGCATGAATAACACTTCCCTGTACTCAAAACTCACCATTCAGCTTCAAGTTCAACAGCAAATGGTCAGTCCCATAAAACTTGCATTTAAGAGGCAGGAAATGTAGGTAAATCCCAAAGCATCCAGGTTATAAAGACAGATGCTACTTAGCTTTATTAACATCTCTTCAGCTGGAGAGAGTATTTTCATTTTTTAGACCATCCTATGCATTATGTATTAACCCTATTTTCATAGAAAAAGTGAAGCATTTCATTAAGAAGAACATGGGTGGCTGGATGAGAATGTAGGACCCAGCTGCCATGAAGTCAAACCAAGCCAAAAATGAAGAGGAATATAAAAGTACAGGAAAAGACAAAACATACAAATTTCTTCTGCTTGCTCTAAACCGTAGTTTATCAGTCTCACTCTTAGAAACACAGGTAAACTCTGGTTATCAGTGTCAAATCATAGTCTCACAAAAATGTTTGAAGAGTTTAGCAGTTTCTCCTAATAATATTATGTTTACCAATTAAACGTAGTTTCTGGGAAATTAATTTTTGTCTCATGATTCCAGACTCTTCTTGCTCACTGCCAGTGATTTCATCCAAATCTTTTGACTATATCATCTGGTTATTTCATTTGGATTAATCCCTTTTTAATACATTCAATTTCATATGACTTTTCCAAGCAATTTCATGTAACTTCATCAAACTGGTCATCTAAAATTCTGAATATAGAAAATAAGTTTTTTTTCACAGGGCTCTAAAAAATTAGATGGTTAAAGCCAGGAAAAAAACATCACTCAAACCAACTCAACAAGCTCTTTTTTTGACATTTTTATTCACTTATGTCACTTTCATTTGTGTTGCTTCTTATAAATCATTCTCTTGGGCTGCTGCTTATTTTTCTTGGCCTTTTCTTAACTCTTTCCTTTGGTGGAAATAATTTGATACAGGAGAACAGATGGCAGAGCTGATGAATAAATGGAAATGTGCTGGTCTCCAAGTAGCTGAAAAAAGGAGGGAAGGAAGGGTGTCGTTCTTGGGCACTCCCAAAAGAAGAGAATTTAAGAACAAGCATATATGAATCAGGAAACAGGCTCAGAGAGATGACTGAGGCGTTCACAATGAATTTGTGTCGTTTCAATTGTTCAAACATCAGACTGGCTTTAGCCACGAGAAAAGTGTGATGTAAGGAATATTCTTGTAATTATGGAGGGAAAGGTCTCCCAGATGGTCTCTTGGGTCCATCCATGTGTCATGTCTAAGGTCTACAAAAGTGTTTCTTTCCTGCTCCAGCGCAGGACTTACCTCACCAAGGCAGCCTTCTTTCACCATGTACTTCCTGACATGATTCCAGATGCGACTTTTGGTCAGCAAGCTGCCTCCAGTGGCCTGTTCAAATTTTTCATAGCTTCCATATTTCTGCAATGTCCGCTTCATAATATTAATGGACTATAAAATGGAAAAGCATAGCAAATATCAGTGAAGTAAGATCTCCATGTCAGACTGATACTTGGTATTCTTTCCCTGTCAATCTCTTTTTTTCTTAGTTTAAAATCCGTTTCTTAACTTCTTAGCTGAGGCTGTTCTCATTTAATACATCCTGACATGCTCTGCAATAAACTTATACCGTCTTCAGATGTACATTAATGCCAAAGTACTGAAAAAAGATTCTTATCAACTCATCTTAGACCCACATACATCAGTGTGATGATTAGATGATTATCAGTCTAGTGAAATAATGCCCATTTTCTCTTTAATTTTGGCAATGTTGTACAACTGCCTTGTAGAACAGATGCAACAGGTCTCTAGGACATTTGCAGTTTGACAGCAATGTTTCTTTTTATGTTTTCCTAATGAATTTGAAAAAGATCAACTATTCCTGTCATCTTGCTTTACTTCTTGGCATTTACTAATTTAGGAACACTGAACCATGATTAAGCAGATGTGTAACTATAATTTCAACAATAATACTTCTACCAAAAATGTCTCCTTACAATGAAATCCCTTGTACCAGTGGGTATCTGAGTAAGAAAGGAGGAGAAAGAGCAGGAACTTTTATTTACAGAACTTTAATTTAAACTTTTCATTTAAATAACAGTACTTCTTTATAACCTCCAAAAATGAAGGCCCATTTCATGAGATAAATAGAGTGGTATCAACAATTCTCCTATAAATTGCAGCTAGAAGAAGTCCCTTGTAGGTGCAAAGCTTAGCACAATGCCCATAGCCATGATCTGAAGTATGCATATTGAAGATTTTACTGGTGGGGTGTGAAACGCTCATCCCCAGTTATGTCCTTTCCAGCATGTCATTTCACACCTTAAAAGAAAATGAGGTGTGGAATAACTTCTTTCCCAGCAACAGTCCAGCTACAGGGAATAGCTTTTTGTCGTAGACTTGATAACAGAAGCTCCTGGCACAACCTTAAAAAAATAATGATCTTGCTATGAAAACACCACTAACAAAAAAGGTGAAAATCCTGCAGACTGAATCTCTTTTTAAATTATACACTTATAACCCTTCATGAACACATTTGTCTCCAGTGATGTAATTCTGACATTGGCAGATTGACTAAATTTCCACAAAAATTGGATTAATTTTTTATCTCTCACAGTTACCAACAATCCTTCTCTCATATTTTTCAAGTTGAAACTAAGCAACCCCAAGTAATTGCTGCTGAAACCCATAATTGACAGCTAGACATACACTTAAAGTCTATTAGTCCTTTGATGATGGACTTACCTGAATGCCAAAGAAATATAGCACCTAATATTCAGTATTTCTTTGTCTTGTATATTTTTCAAGCCATTTTTTTCCTTTTTTTTAAAATTACCTATGAATTTTAACTTCTAAAAACATTGCCTGTTTTCTAATTTTTTCAGTGTCTGCACATGCTGCGGAATTTGCCTCTCTTATACAAAATCCTCCGTTAAAGAAGCAACCTAAATATTCCTATCCTTTTCCCAGGATGTTTATTCTCAGCCAGCAGCCTGAACAATGCATGGTACCTACCAGTTCTTCAGTCTCCTTTGCCAAGTGCCATATCCTTAAGATATTTATGTCACCTACTAGTTGTTTGTTATATTGAGTTATTATGAATAATTAATTAACTTTATTTTTTCACTCTGGAAGAAGTCATCTCTAAATCAATCTTCTAGCATGAAATTTGTCTTCACAACTTGTTGATAATAAATTTCAATTCAATCTCGAAGACTAAACACTAAGTACACACTTAAATTCTAGGATGCCTAAGTTCATTTGAAATGAAATCCCAGAGGACTTTCTGACCTTAGCTGGAGGGCAGGCATTTTCTACAACCACCTCATCACAACCAACAGTGAGAAAATGAGCACTGAACACATCAAACCTCCTGCTTAGCTGTCTGTAACAGCGAACTCTCTAAGAACTGAGACCTTCATGCTACAGGAGGCAGCATGATTTTGGGAGCCAGGAGACCAAGTTCTAGATCCTCCTGCCTGCAGGCAGCTTCCTAGGCTGCTGAAGTTTTTCCTAAATGCTGTAGACACTTGTATCAACAGCACAATACAAATAGTAGGTTTTCAGGCACCGGTCCTCCTGAAGAAACACAGACCCACTCCAACCTCTCCTACCTCAACCTGATAGAGTTCACAGCTTCAAGAGGAAAATTCTTTATGTGCCATGCTAGGTAACCCACACCCTGGCATTCCATTCACATCCAGACAGGTGCTGCAAGTTTGAACTCCTGCATACTGAGAAAGTCATTAAGCTTAAGCCTCCCCCTTGCTGAACAGATATTCAGAAATTACTAAGAAGGGTGCTCACCCCTATCACTTTCTCTCTTGACTCCATTTCAGGTGAAACAGAAAAAAGTCCAGAAAATTCTTTCCAAGCAGGCAGGTGTGGCTCTGGAAGCACTCAAACAACAGGGAGAACCATGACACACACAGACGCATTGCACACAAATCTCTGGGGAGTGGCAGATGGCCCTGACACTGACATGAGTCCCATCCCCAGGGATATTCCTGGTTTGGACACTTCTTCCCACAAACTCCCACAGGGGGAGATTCCTGAGGGGAAAAGGTTTGGGAAATGTTTGGTTTCCAGGCACTGACTATAACACCAAGCCCTTAATTTAGGATTCTGCACCTGCCTCCAAGGTGAGATGACTCAGTCAGGTTTTGCAAGAACTTGCTGGGAAAGAGGAAAATCCAGACCAGAGTGCCAGCTGCTGTCTACTGCAGCATTAACTCTGAGTTTATTTTCCAGCCTCTGGGCCAGCTCTGGTACTGCTGCAGTTCCTAAGGCCAAACTGTAAACTCTTCAGCAACAAGTGAAAAAATGGAAGAACAGAAGATCTATGTGGCTGTACCAGGTTACTGGTTAGGAGTAAGAATTCCTGTTCTTTTCAATATTACCTAAAATGTCTGCTTATCCCTCTGATCGCTACGAAAGAGTGCCAGAAGAAATAGCAATCCCAAGACAAGCCCCCTTGCACAGCAAACTCTACTGATACTCAAGAAAGCAATGACACAGAAGAATTAACAAGAGTATGGCAGGCTGTTTAATTGACTGGTTTAAGCTACGGTGGTGTTGGCTTAAAAGAAATTATTTACAGCCAAGTAGGTCTCTGAATCCCAAGTCACCCATGTTCAGTAACACAGTTCAGTGGTTGAGAGCCATTGTAGAAACATGCACTGGTAAGACTTCTTATGAATAGTGTGAGGCAAGCAAGTCAGAGAAGAGGCTCAGTGATCGAGGGGTCAGTCCCCTATTTGAGTCAGCTCATCCTACATTCAGCAGCAGCTCTGCTGCAAAGAGGTTGTAGTCTCTGCCGAGATTTGTAAGACAAGGTAGACACACACCATTGCTCTTCTTCCTGCATAATTTATCTGCTGGGGGGAAAAAAGCTTCCAAGGTGCATCGTTAGGTAACACTTAGTATGAGGCTGAGCTTGTTAGTCTAATCAACAGCCATAAAATGGTGCCTGTTTGGGCCAAGAAGAATGGAGGGAGGAAGGTAAGTGCAGATTTTTTGAGGCTAGTCCACTCAGGCTGTAGTATTTCGGGTTTTATACAGTGTTTATAGGGGCTTTTCTTTTGCATGCTTGCTCTTACTGGTATAAAGGTCATATTTAAGTAATTTAGAGCTGGTAGAAATATTTGTAATTAAAAAAATTTTAAATTACTTGGCAAAGAATTTGAAGCTAATACTCACTGGGTTTTTGTATGAGACTGTGTTCTGAAGTAAAGCTATCTTCCTAGTGTGGTATCACCAGAAGCAATCTACTAGTCTCCTCTAGGGAAGAGAGATGTTTGTGTCAGACCCTGAGAACCTGTGGATGGCCTGATATGCTTTGTGTTATGTATTAGCACACCTTATCTATAAATCTTAGTTAACAAGGGAATTTGTTACTAGTGAAGAATGAAGTGTTTTACAATTAAATGCTTTTTACAGACAGTGTCATGTTCTTGAACCTTCCACATGCCTAAGCTGTGACATCAGTCAGACATAGCAAGGATTACTCAGTGTTGAATACCATGTTGTTTAGCTTTCCAGCTCCACCAAAATTATTTCCCAACATCTGATAAATTTGCTAACTGTAGGCTACTTTTATTATTCTCTTCAAAGTGTCACAGAAACACTTGTAATGTGGTGTAACTGGTTTATTTATGAACTCAAAACTGCTATACTCTTATGAGTACAAAGGAAGAGGATGTATAACTTTCGTGGGAGACTCAATCATTTGACAAAATGGTTGGGGCTTTTTTGTTGGTTTTTTGGGTTTTTTTAAATGTATATAGAAATAGAAGTCTTGCTGCCTTGTACAATTCAAAGAAACAGGCTACCTAAAATTGCAACTTGCTGATTTTGGTTCAGCAAATTGCAACTGTTAAGTTCATCTGCTCTGCAAACACTAGGAACAATTACTTCCAAGCAAATATTGCCACTTTTAGCATCTGAGAAAAAACAACCAATGCTTTGAGTGCTATGAAACTTCACAACGAGGGATAAGTAGTTTGAGCCAGAAAACTTTCAGAGCACAGAGCTGCTGCAGTCACCTTGAAACACAGTGGTAAGAGAATTAACTTTTGTAATATCAGATATGTTAATCAATGTGAATAGTGCAAATCTGCATGCTACTTTCTGTTCTCTAGTTTACTTCCCTAAAGGCACCGTATTGTGTGACTCATGAAAAAACGTTATTATGAAGAAAATACAAAGCAGGAAGAGAGAAACAAACAGAACACAGTATGAGAAGAAAGACATTAAAATCAGTATTTTTAAAATGCATTAATAACCCAAAACTGTTTTCTCGATGTCTGTGAAAAGTCAATCAATAAAAGCATTGGGCTGTGCCCAAGGTTTAAAAGCTTTGATTTAAGTAGAGGCATGGGGTAAAGTGGATGCCCACAAGCCCGTGTTCCTCACTGCAGCATTGCTAGGTTAATGGTTTGCAAATCCTCAGTGCTCTTTGCCTTTAAAAAATAAATAAATAAATGAGGCAGAGTGTGATTTGTCTTCCAGACATATTTCAGTAATGCTATACTAACCAATTGTACAGACATGCACAAATGCAGAAAGAAAACACAATCTGTTTTCATGTCCTAGCAGGCTATGCACAGCTGTGGGTAAAAAGATTTTTGACATGACTGAAATATTCTCTAAAATTCTGACATGTCAGGTTTTTGAGCTCATTTCACTTAAGTATCCTAAAAGCCCCATATAACAATGGGGAGTTCAGTCAGTAAAAGCTGGGTTTATGGTTTTTACTCATAAAAGAGCAAGCAAGTGTAAGTTGCCATGAGCATCTTTTGTAGAAAAAAATATGATAACTCTGTTCACAGTTACTGAGGTTTTCTAAAATAAGTGGAGCAATAAACAGAAGCCAAATATGCATCAAAAAAAACCCCAACAAAACAGAACTGAACCTTCTTGTAGCAAAATGGATGACTACACACAGTTCCATTTTTACTGCAGACCCAGCTCTAGATACTGTGAGTACTTTCTTTGCAACTGAAGTCATCCTTTCTGAACTTAACTTCCTGTGAGATACCTACGTGTTCCTTCTGACAAGTAAAATCTGCGTGGGGAAAAAAAATAGCAATGAGGAAAAGCAAGGGTTCCTACAATACTTGCTGATTAAAATTTTGATTAATGCCACTTTTTCTGCATATCAAATTTGCATGAAATTAAATTCAAATTTGCGTGGAGATGAAAATTTCTAAAGCTAGTTGTAGATAAAAGAGAGAGAGTGACACCTGCTGGGTTTGGAGCTGTCTTAAAATTGCTGGTTTGGGCATTTTTAAGTGCAAGGTATTTTTGTTAGGTATTTTTAGGAGCTGAACTTTGAATACATGCTTTTCTAGTGACTCAGATGAAGTCTTGTCAATTTACATCCTTGTTAATTGTCAGACATATCATACTTCCTTGAATATTAAGTCCTTTACTGCCTTTTATAATGTTGTTACAGAGCCTTTATTTTCCCACACTTTTTATGGACAGGGAAAAAGAGCAATCAGAGTAATATTGAGGAATCATTCATTATTAAAACATTCAGTATTTAGGCTTAGGGGTTTTTGTTAAGAAAAGTATAAAGCAAAGACAGGCTTGCTTTATAAAATAATTATGCATAAAAAGACTTTAAAAGCTCTGCTAGGCCACACTCAAAAGGGTAATTTGTATTAAATTCAGTTTCTCGAATCAGTAATTGTTGGTTTGCTGTCTTCTATGTTGCTAATATTGCTAAAAAGAAGTCAAAGGAAAACCTACTAAAAAGCTCTAGTCAAGGAGCAGTTTTATTTGGTGTCATTACAATTTAGTTAGTTATTTGGGAATATGGAAGAAGATTGTAAGAATAGAACAGCTGTTCCCTTTTCTCATAAAGAAAATAAATTTTTAATGAAAACCCAGAGATGGAGTTGTTAAAGTTTACAGATATTTTCAACGTGAAAATGGAGTCTAGCAATACAATAATATAATGGGTAATAACACTTTTGTGCATTCTTAGATATAGAAAAAAAAATCAGTCTGTTCACAAGTCAGGGATCAGTTCTTACAAACCCTAGTCCTTTTAATTCACGTACCTTTTCCACCAGGAATTTTAGTTTTAAGTGAAATATTCATACCACAAAGAAGTGAAACTCATGGAATGGCAGGATGTCTTCCCAAGTTAAGTATCACTTGAAAACATAAGCCTGTGTTTAGAAAAGCTTGTCAGACTTAAATAAGACCTAAACCCTTTTAAAATAAAGAAATCTTCTAAACCATTTAAAAATAACAGAAGTAGGAGAAATACTGCTTCTGCTACTGTACAGATAAGCACTGGGTTTTGTCACTTAGGTCAAAGTTGAAAGCAAGGCTTTTGCTGTTTAGGTTTTTCTGTAACTCAAAGTAGGAAGCCAAGCCAGTTACACAGAATGGGAATGTCTGTAGCTATCTTACCAGTGTGGCTGCATGTTATGAAAGACCAAAATTGTTTTCTTAAAATTTACCCCCCTCTGGAATGGAATTTGGCTGCTGCTTGATCGAGTCTAATGTATATTCAAATACCCTTTCAAAGTTGATTAAAACAAGGAACATCAACATATGCTTATCCAATAACGATGACCTCAAATAATTGCTATCCCCTCCCAATCCCTGTGTCACCAAGAGGATTGGCAGGATTTTTGCGCTGCCTTATTCCTCTGCCTGTTTAGGCACTGTATTTTTCCTGTACTGGACACTGCTTCATTGCCTAAAAAATTTTCTTGCTTTAATTATGTTTCATGTAAACTGTGCCTTTATCCTTAAAAATCCTCTAAATTTTTGAGAGGTTTTATTTTTTTTTAATAAAAAAGATTTTATTTCAGTCCTACTAGTGCATTCTCATCTTTGATGCACTTTTCAAACAGTAGGGGAGAATAAGGAGAAATTACTTGCTACAAACAAAGCCAAATACCACGCAGGTGCAGGAAGAAATAATCACTGGAAAAGGAGGGGAACAAAGGTAACTATACCTGCTTAAGGAATCTGTCAGACGCATGGCTGTGCTTAGCCAACACATTTGGCAGAGCAGGGTTTTCATACTCAAACTGAGGATTGTACGTGAAATCCGAGTTGAAAAACTTAACCTTCTCCTTCTCCACATTGGACGGCTTGATCGCAGCCAGCAAACAGAGCTTTTGCCCAGCGCCATCGCCTTCCTTCCCGCGGCTTTTTGAGGACTGGGGCTGCTTTGGCTTTGCGAGGCCGGGATGCCTCCTGGCCCTGGCGGCCGCGGGCGGCGCGGGGCCGGCGCCCAGCAGGGGCGGCTGCCGGCGGCTGCAGCAGCGCCCGCCCGGCGAGGGCAGCGGCGCCTTCGCCCGGCGGTGCTCGCCACCCCGAGAGCCCGAGAGGCTCTTGGCGCTCCTCCTGTGCTTCTTGTGGTGGGAGGACGGCTGCTTTTGGGCGTGGAGCTTCTTCTCCTCTTTGCTCTGCAGAAGGACGTTGTAGCTGCTGGTTCCTGTTGTGAAAATGTCCTTAAGGATCCCAGAAGGTGGATGCTGGAGGCTGTTTTCATTATTAATGTTCAGCTTATGTACTTCCAGACTCAGGACTGATTTCCTAGAAAGCTCTGTCTTAGGCCAGTGAAGTTTTTCTGCATTCAGGGGAAAAGAAAATAATGAGGACAAACTTGATTTTCACACAGTGATGCTGATCTTAAGGACTTAAAACTGTGACATAAAGGAAACACATAATGTCTTAACTGCAGTCACATCACATAAATCCTGACTTATAGGCACAGGGGAGTATGTATACCACACAACTGAGTGTGTATATCACTTTTGAACAATTAGACTGGGACTTTTAAGATTCAGGTAAACAAGTGTTCTATGCTTGCATCTCCTTGCACAACTACACTACTGGCAGCTAAGAACTTCGTTGTTTTAAAAAAGACTGCAGGACTTCACGAAGTACTGCTACATGAACAAATTATAGTTTTGAGTGAATTGATCTTTATCATGCAAGGAAGGCTTTCTGTAAGGATAAAGAATAATTTAAAAAATAGGAAACTGTATAGGAGCATGTGAGCAGTGTTTACAGTGAAGTCCCACAGGGATCTGTGCTGCCATACAAGCAGTCTGGTGGTGATCTCATCTGCAAAATCTGATTCAAGGAATTTACTCTCAGAAAAGGGTGAGAGCATTGAAAAGGGCCAGCCACTGTGAACAATTTACAACAGCATAGGGATAGTAATACACATTTATAAAACTACAGTTTCACATGTTCAGTCTTAATATAGACAATAAGCTATACTTTAAGAGGTGAGAGAGATCAGCTAGCTACACTCTTGAAAAGCCTTAATACTGAGTATTTCATCTAATCAAAGTTGTTCTACAGGAACAGCTGGCTTAAAAAAAACCAAATCAAAACACTTGAGAAGAAACATTGTAAACCAAACTAAGCGCAAGAAGTAAATAACGTTTCTTTAATGAGTGAACTTTCCTTTCTTTCTCCGACCTCTGGCATCAGGGGAGACCAGTCCCTGGTGCAGAGCAGCTGCATGGAAAAGTCATCGAGGATTAAAACTGAATTTAACATTTGTGCTGGCTTATTAGAGAGAAGTGACCTTGCTTCACTGGTTCTAACCATCTTGACAACCAGCTACTCCTAGAACATTAGGTGAACTAAAACTGCAGGTACAAATAAACTGTGCCACAGAGAAATGTCTCCTACTTCTGTGCCTAAAATAAAAGGGCTCACAGAAGAGGAGATATGGCTGAAGCATGATTAAAGCCGCAAAAGGGATTTGAGCTTCATCCCACAGTTATACATAGTTGAGCTGTAATTACTTTACATACAGTAATTATATTCTGAATATAACAGTAGCAAGAGATCAGTAAATGCCTCTAAGGCAGAAAGAAAAATCAACAGTGGCTTAATTTCAGCTTTATTTTCACAGTAAAACTCGGTTTTGCTCCCAACCTAAGCACCATGACAATGTATTTCATGCTGCTGGACCTCTATCCGTTCCATATCAACCTGTGTTCCTCAGTTCTCCTGAACATCCTGTCCTAAAAAACAAAAAAAGCAGAGGTCCTACTTGCATTAACATATGATGGGTGATCTACAGCCTGGGTGGTTTCTCCACTGGAAAGAAGTGAGATAAAAGCATTAGATTTTCCTTTCACTAAAGTAACCTTTCACTAAAGCATGTGTATCCTATGCAAACTCAGTTTTCTTCCATGGTAAGTTTGTGAATTCCCTTTCTACGCTAGGCACAGGAACGTGCTCCTTAGCATTCCTGTTCAAATTCTGTCAGATCATTCTCATCACATATGTGACAACCTGCCTACATGGCTTATCTTGCTTCCCCATGAGCTGTCGTGGTGAAAAACCACAGTTCTCCATCACTAGGAGAACAACATAAAACTAAATACATGAAAGAGATGTATTTTTTCAACAATAGAATTGGATGACCACTCTCTTATTCCTGGGCATGTATCTGAGATTGACTTTAGACCTGTATCAACTATTACAGTATGAGAATCCTTACTTTTAAGAAGGGTAAGTGAAAACTAAAGTTTCCAGAATGTCTGAACACAGAGTAAATTTCTGAACCCATGGCTTTGCCTAGGTAGACAAAATTGGGGTTTGAAATTACACAGCTGCTTCTTTAAATATAGACAAAGAAATAACATGCAACTAGAGGCATTAACACTTCACCTTCTCTACCAGCTCTTAAAAGCCACAAAGAATAGAGGAGACTTAAATGACTGCTATAATGGAACAATTTGAACTAATATCACACATGTATCTAAGAAGTGACAAATAGAAAAAACCCAGAAATTTAATTCAAGGAAACAACTCAAAATTACCTCAAACCACCCATTCCCTCCCTCCCCCAATGCTTGTGTCAATCTAATACCAAAAACTCATGACAGCAAGCTGTTACAGCTAAGAGGTACAGTTGGCCAGTAATAAATGCTTTTATATGAAGACAATTGCTGAATGCTGTAAACCAAAATTCTCCTGAAAGTGTCACAAATGGTGGCTGAGTGCTGAACATGCACTGGCAGGTTTCACATGCACATGGCTGATATCAAAAATAGTTGTTCCCAATCTGTAGTTACTTTATAAGCGCAATCTCGTAGCAAAGTGATTTTTCAGCTGCCAAACTAAGTGTGGCTGTCCTTAATTTTATTCTGACTAAAGTATACTGTTCCATGCCTATTCATGCTGGAAACCCAGAATCAACAAGTAATCCAGCACATTTGAAATATTACCAGAGATAACAAAGCAGTTTTCACAGAAGTCATTTAACTGCTGTTCCAAAATTTTCTATAGGTCTTCTGAACATCCTTACCAAATAAATCAGAATATAACATCTGAGACTACGTCAAAATCATGCAAAGCACCAAATTTAAAATTTTTTCTCTAGTATTTTTGCTTATGCTATAACATATTTTAAACTCACATCTGTAAATCAGACAGCATCAACCAAACTAAGAATCTACTGTCTTCTAGGAAACTTGTCTTACTGCATCCAAGAGTTTCCAATGATTAGCAATGCCTGGTGATTGAAAAAGTGGTCTAGTAGGACTATCAAACAAATTCATTGCATAGCCTGCTCGAGTATTTCAAAAAGTACTGAGATACAGTGCTGCTATAAAGTAGCCAGTCTGAATGGATTATCGACCCAGATTAACTGCATGGATTGTTTAGCAGTGATTTCCAGCTTTTAAATGCTGGATATCATTTGACTGATTAGTGGAGATTACTTCTAAAAGAAGTAATGAAAAAGGCAAACTGAAAACCACCCTGCTACGGTGTAACACTACCCTGCATACTGGGATACAGATATCATGCTACAGATCCCATAGGTTTTATCTTTTGTATCTCTTCCACATGTGCTACGTGTGTTTTGAGAACTACAAATCTGAATTTCCTGACTTGATTTATTTCTGTTTTTGCACTAAAAAACTGTGAAAGAACATATGCTCAGAGCTCCAGCTACCTTTGAGAACCTCCCTTGTGTAATTAATGTACAAGGATTCTTTTCATTGTTCTCACTTCCAAACACTCAACAGCCACAAAGCCACAAGTCCTTCAGCAATTAAAAAAAAATAAAAAAAAAACCCAAAAAAACCAAAACCCACAACAAAACCAATATAGTCTCTTCTTAAAAGATTCTTCATCACATTTGCTTCCATTTATTTATATCTTGTTTCTTTCAGCAACCACACATTATAAAAACATGATCCTAGAGACACAGGTGAAATATTACATGCAACAATCTGCCACATTTGGAGTGCAAGTGATAAGCAAGGAGGGGACAGAAGGGCTGCCTGTCCCCAGTTTGTCATAATTAGAATACCAAAGAACAGAAAACCCACCTGTTAATGGCAACTTGGTCTGTCTTGGGCCAGAGTACAGCTCTAACCCTCTTTAGTGCCATGGTGTTTGACATCTGCTGTCCCATAAACTGGGCTACCCCTGTGAGTCTAAAGAATCTCACAAGACAGCAGGTTGTGCCCTAGCCAAAATCCCATCATTGTCAAGACATCAGCTGGAACTGGCAGTACTGGACTTACTCCATCCTGCAGACACAAGTTTACCATGTGTCACAGAACAACTCAAAACACCCCAGGCTTTATTTTGCAAAAAGAGGAGTTTTATCTGTAACTTCCATTTATATACAAGTAGCTATTCCAGTGTCGCAGCAGTACTGGAAAAGGGATGGAGTCCATGAGTGCTACCAGAGAACACGTGGGAACCACAAATTTTATGACAATTCTGCACTAATTAAACACTTTCCATGTATAAATTGCATCCCAGTCACTAGCCTTGAATATTGCACTACTGCAGAAACTGCCTAATCTTGTCAGAGGTTATTTGTTGGAAAAAATGTTAGATTTTCTCTTGTATTCAGGAGCCAGGTTATATTATTGGTCTCTGTCCTTCAGAAACTGATGGATTGAGCTAAGAAGTCAATAGTAAGTGTGGCAAAATCCCAGTGTATGCATTTTTCTGGCTTTTGGAGAGTGCTGTATAAATCATACCTTCCTCTAGGCTACAGGGCAGCTACTATCCAAGCAGCTTCTCAAATATCTGTTCCATGGGTGGAATGAGGTTAATGACAGGTATTTGTGGGCACGGTTATCTCTGTCTGGCTAGCCTTGCTCTAAAATAGCAGAGAGCTCCTGCAGTTTTCGAGCATTTGTCACTCAGGTTATATATGCACAATGAACAAATCCTGTCCAGACTGCACGTGTGACTAAGGTGCTTAGCAAACACATCCGTGGAGCATTTCCTCCTATCCTAGGGATGTAATGGTCTGAGCCACTACTTTTGTTTTTCAGATTACTATTACCATATTAGAATATGGCTGAGTTTCTTTTTGCTCAAAATCATAAATCACTTCAAGGCTGACTTGAACTTTCAAATTTACAGGAATGCAAATAATGTATGTGATCTGTCTATAAGCAATAGTTAAGTTTGAAACTATGATATGAAAAGGAACTACGCAGATGTGACAAATAAGATTCTTCCTTTGATACACTGTGCAAAGGTACAATTACATTACAAAGAAATGTTTATCTCCAGTATTCAGACAGTTTGAATACACTGTAGTTTATGGGCTCTAGACTGCATGGTTCATGTGTGCAAAGGGCTACAGAAAGAATATTCTGAAAAAAAGCAGGCAACATAAAGTGTTGTATATGAAGCTGTAATGTTCCACTGCCTCTCAAACTAGAGGCTTGTATTTGTGGCATAACAGAATCTGACCACAATCCTATATTCTATTTCCTCACCACTGGAAACACCTTTAAAGTTTAAAACCACTCCAGTTTTGACCAGAAGTTGTCAGGCAACTTGAACTAGAATGCACTGGAAGCTCTGTCTATAATGGCTGAACATGGTTTAACAGCAGAATTAGGCAATGAGTTTCTGTAAAAACACTGACATTGAGTTACTTTCTATTTTTCACAAGCATCTTAGTTATTAACTGAGCCTGTATGATTTTGGGAACTTTTACATTTAATCTAAGACTATTTCCCCCCCACCCCCTATTTACTTTTCTCCTGGAAAGGTTTTATCTGTCATCCAGCTTTTAATTTTGAACTTCAAAAGCAAGGGCAGGTTTCAGCTATCAGCCAACCTGTATATCTGATTCATTAGGGCTGATTGGCAGTTTGGATTTTCTTCTTTAAAATGACAGTGCTATTTGAGATGTACTCTTTCTACCTTAAAAAAAAAAGGAAAAAAAAGGTATGGACTGACTTGTAAGCAGTTTCCTGCATGTTTACTTCTATATTGAAATACAGTATTATGTAACTGACTCCAAATTCGAGCCCTTCAAATGAAATAAAATGGGCACAGTAATAATCAGTAAAAGTGAAGACCTGGCTCTAATGAAATCAAGCAACAAACTGCCATGAATGTAATAAACTCAGGATATAATCACAGAACACTGATTTATAGGCAGACCTGCACAGGATGAAACTCTTATCCAAGCAGGTCTCTGGCTTGTTCTACTGCAGCACAGGTGCAGTCAGGAATATTTGATGGAGGGATATGGACTCAAAATAACTGTTTTTCACAAAATCTCATCCTTTAAGATTGCAGTGGCTATTGCACATCTCCAGAGATGCTCTGATTGATCCCATGAACTTTATTTCTGTTCCCATTATCAGAATACTCTAGTCATATCCATGCACAGATATCAATTATGCAGAGGAAGAGTAGCTGTGAGATCTTAGTTATGATTGCAAGGGTATTGAAAGAGGGCACACTTAAGACACCTCCAGCAGATTTCTCGTAGATACATTTCCCCATGGAAAAGTAACACTGGCTTGAGCAGCTGAAGTCATGACACATGAAAGGATGTCAGATTTAAACAAGGAAAACATCTGTTTTCAAGCAGCAGCTGTATTGTAGGCTTTTCTGCGTTCCACATGTACAAAGCACAGAAGACAGCAGTCCTGCGTGGCACCATGTACCTGTCTATATTATTATTATATAGTCATAATACAGGTTTTTACACACACATACTATAAGGATTTGTTAACTTCTCTGAGAACACAGCAAAGGGTAGAGCCAAAGCGTGTTAAGACGCCAGATATAATCAGCTATAGTTTTATTGGTATTCTTCCTTGCATGGTCTGTCCCTCGCTCCAGCGCAGCTGGCGTCACCTCTGCACTCCCCCGGTCCCGTGGCAGGTTCAGGGCCCGCAGGTGACACGCTCACTCCTTATTCACCGGGGGGGCTCCTTCTCCCGGAGCCAGGCAGGTGTGGAGCCCCTTCCCCCGTCCCCAGGGTGCAGGCGACACCCCACGGACACCTGCGGCGCCGCTTCCCCGCTCGGCAGGGAAGAGCTGGCGGCCCGCTGGATGCCCCGGGCGCGGCGGGGACCGCGCCGCCCCGCTCCCGCTACTCACCGGTGACACAGATGGACTCCAGCATGGTGCTCTGCCCCGCCGGCTGCCCCTGCGCGGCGGGCTCCTCCCGGCTGCTGGGCGGGGAGCCCTGAGGGAGGCAGCGCCCGGCGCCGCGGGATATACCCACCTCGCCGGCTCGGCGGATCCGGGGAGCGCGGCTGGCCCCGGGCCGGCAGGCGGGAGCCGCGCCGGCAAGAGCCCCCGCCCGCCCGCCTCTGCAGACTACAAGTCCCGGCGGGCTCCGCGCGGCCCGAACGCAGGCGGGGGCGGGGCTTGGGCGCGCTGCACCCTGGGATCTGTAGTGCAGCGGTCCGTGTCCCGGGGTGCCACCCCGCCGACACCACGCAGGAACACGAGCCCGCTGTATCCCACCGGCACGGCTGATCCTAGGCGTCAGCAGCATAGGCGAGGCTTTAGTGGCATCCTTTGCAGGAGTCTAGGGAGCATAACTCACGCAGAGTCCAGCGCTGCAGTCCTCTGATAATCATCAGCTACCACCATCGCTGCAATTGGTAATAGTTTGTGTGATTGGTAATTACCTGCTGGATCTGTGGCACGCAGAGGAAGGACTGCATGGGACAAGGGTGCTTAGCAGGATATGTGCCACCCTGGAAGACGAGTCTCATGCTCGGAAGCATGAAACGAGAACGGAGGAATTGCATAAGGCAACGGTTTAGAGCCGTAACTGATGGTTATCATACTCTGATAAGTAGTAAATAGAATTTAAAGTAGAAGACAGACTTTATATTACACCCTCCTGTCGCCTTACTTGTTGTGCAATCTGTTGCTTTGCTTGTGAAACCTTTCACTCCTTGAAATACAATCTGTGCATTTTAAAATTGAACACCAAGTAGGAACAAGTTATTTTATCTTAGCAATCATGGTTGTGTAAGCCATTAATGTAGGCATGGTGTAGGAAGATTCTGTACTCTTCATGCAGACTTAAGGGCACTGCTGAGGTCAGATTACACATCAATACATTTTACTGTGTTAATAATGCATTTACTTTTCTTAAATGGTCAACATTTATTGGAGAGAGCAATTTAATTGAAAGTGACTTACCAGCACAATAGTGCTTAACATAGATTATGTGAGTGTAGTGATCTCCCAAGGAGAACTGTGAAGTTGTGTGGCTCTTTAGTTGAGTATCTTAAATATCTGCCACGTTCCCTCCCATCAATAAATCCATATCTGCAATGTGCTCCACACAGAGACTCCCTCCATAGCACCATCCAATAAGAACTGGCTGTATCATCAGGTAGCAGTGGAGGAAATTCTACAGACCACAGGCTTGTTGATACTTCAGAGAATCCCTTTCTGTGTACTACCTGGAAAAATTTTACTGAGTTTTATGAATCCTTCTTAGACAGACATGCATACTTGCAAGTATGCAATCACAAGACTGAGTAAACACTGCTCAGCTAGCTCTGCCTGCTTTCATGTCAGTCTTCACAGGCAATAGTTTAAAAGCAAAAATAAGGTTTTAAAGCGAATATTTTCATTTTATTTTCTACTGCCTCACACACAGGCAAACCCAGGTACTCTTAAGACCAACTCTGAAAAGACTAAGGTGTCATTTTTCTCACCTGGCTAATGAGGACCCGGAGCTGAAACACACTTCTACTTAGCTGACAAATTTGATGTCCCTTTTAACTTAAATTCTTTGAAGATTTGAAAAGATATGTACTCTGTCAACACATCCAAGTTTAACCTAAAATGCCCTCTAAACTATTTTGCTAACAATGTAGCATCTGGAACTTGCAGGCTTGTCTCCAAATCTCAAATTACAGGAACTGAATAAACACTTTTAAATTTAGAGAGACAAAGCTATCCCTGATGGGTTGGAGTTTGCTTGTGATACATGGCAATTACAGGGAAAAAACCTCCAAAACCCAGTGAATTGGTTCAAGCACTGCCAATAATTAGCACAGCTGATGAAGACATGATAGACAACTGCTAAAACATAAAATCAATGTACCATTTTACTGTAACTTCCCAGTGGTTTTGCTGCATAGACCCTAATTCTCCTTCTAGAGATGCTCTTTTATATATACTTGGACACCATAGCAATGAAATCAGTAACTATCCAGCTATTTTTGTGTATATTACACATCTACCTCCTCTCCTTGCTCCATCCAGTGGATGCCTTCCCTCCTTCCCTCTCATCTCCTGCCTGCTTCTCCCTGGTGTCCATGAGTCCTGTCTCCCTGAGTGCTTGGGCAGTCAGTCAACCCTTAATCTGTTGCCTCCACTTTGTTTTTTTCTCTTTCCCCACTAGCCTTTTCCTTTGCAGAACAGCATGAAGGTTTTTTTAGGTGAAACTAACTCCTGGCTGTAGCAAGGGGATGCCAAAAGCAATAGCAGCAGAAGGCATAGAGGAGGGATGCTAAAAGGCCACCTGTCCTTGCTTACTGCTTCATCTCCAAGCAATCTTTGTCACGTTTGTTGATTAAAAGCATAACATGGAAAGGTCAGTTGAGAAAAACATTAGTGAGTATCTCATGACAAAAATGCTACACACATATATTTATATACTTATATATACATATATATATAGATATACCTCTAGCAGTTCTGACCTTAAAGACATCTTAGCTTGCAAGTTTGTCTGGAAAGACAGCAGGGAGGGAAAAGACAAGCTAATCTGTAATGAAAAAATTCCTGGAGGCTATCAGAGGAGCTGGCACTGATCACATTGTAGCAAGATGAGGGAACATAGGGATAAATTGTGACGTTTAGATGAGCCACACTGCGGAATACAGCTTAAATGACACAGTTCCATTGTCCAAATGGATCTATACCCATTGTTAGGAGCCAGAATTAAATGTGGCATGCATCTTGTATTTCAGCTTTAACATAACATTACTTCCAGAGATAATTTAAGATTTACCTGGTCATGCCTTCAGAGATAATGTCATAGTCACTTGGTCAAAAAATACTGCAATGTCTTGCATGCAGAGGAGTATCTTTATATGAATATTAGCATCGATAAGCTCTGCAATGTGTACAGTCTGGAAGAGCAGTGACACATTTTGTTGATATCTGCATCTGTCAGAAGCTAACACTGCAAAATTCCAACACATACATGTATATATAAATGCACATATATATATGTAGATGTGTTTATAGATATATATGCGTATATGTGCATTTGGATTTTAAGTTTGTATATGTGTATATATATATGTATGTATATATATGTACACACACTTCTTTTAACACCAGTTTTATTTGGTTCCTCCCTCATATTCACACCATCTTTCTGCCACTTCTCTATGACAACAAAGAATCACTGATGAACTATGAAAGCTGAGAATGAGAGTCCTTAACTAACTCTGAATAATTTGGCACAGCTTCAGGCCCTTCAGAGTGGCAAGGTCAGCCTTCCCTCCCTGCTTAATGACGCTTGGCTGGCTGAGTATCTCCTGACTAAACAATTACACTGGCCAAATGACTCCAACTGACCATCTTTCCAGACATATTCTTTCTAGAAGCTCCTTCAGAAATGTCTGACATTGTCTTCTGGTTCCAGCTGGGTCCTACACTCCTAGTACATAGCAAATGCAGCATGTGGGAGCTGCTTACTCATGGACTTATTCAATGGGACTGCTATTTTAAGATGCACAACTTGATACAGCTCCAGTATTCAGATTGATATATCCACTGAATTTGTTCATGCTTTATGCTGAGGAGGCTCAAAACCATATACTCAATGCAACAAGGGCAAACAAAACATAGGGAAACCTTGCAGTAAAGTACAGAGAAGTGAAAGCAATGGGAGATCCTTGTGATGTGAATCTATGAGTGCATCTGACTGCTGTTTGTCTGCTATCATATGAGGAAAAAATATGTAACATGTATATTGTACACTCACAAAAGCTCTTACACTTACTAATGGAAAAGAGGATGCTTTCCTATGGCAGAGAAGTGGGTTATAAAAATACAAGTCACAGTAAAGCATGCACCTCCTTCAGTATGGACTGATGGACCAACTCACCCCTCTTGATCATTCTGCCTCTAACCATCTTCTCCACTTCTCCAGCAACACCTTGTCACTACAGGGGTCCTTCTCAGAAAGGCAAGGTGTTGCCTTTGGCAGTGGAAGGCAGGACTGGCAGGCAGGGCTGGCAAGCAGCCGGAGCACAAACTGCATGCCGAACTGCAAATACCAGCAGATAAAACACAGGTACCTTGCTGTAGCAACACAAACACCAGGTCAGGCAGTACAGGCAGCACATGACAATCTGCCCTGTGCTGGTTTTGGCTGGGCTAGAGTTAATTTTCTTCACAGTGGCTGGTGTGGGGCTGTGTTTTGGATTTGTGCTGAACACAGGGTTGATAATATAAAGAGGTTTTGTTATTGCTGAGCTGGGCTTACACAGTGCCAAGGCCTTTTCTGCTTTTCCTATTGCCATGCTGGTCAAGAAGTTTGGGGTGCATGGGAGGTTGGCAGGAGACACAGCCAGGACAGGTGACCCAAACGGATCAAAGGGACATTCCAGACCATCTGACACCATGCTCAGTGTATAAACTGGGGGGAAGAAGGAGGAAGAGGGGGATGTTTGGAGTGATGGTGTTTGTCTTCCCAAGTCACTGTTACAGATGATGGGACCCTGCTCTCTTGGAGATGGCTGAACACCTGCCTGCCCATGGGAAGCACTGAATTAATCCTTTGTTTTGCTTTGCTTGTGTGTGCAGCTTTTGCTTTTTCTATCAATCTGTCTTTATCTCAACCCACAAGTTTTTCTAGCATTTACACTTCCTATTGTCTCCCTGATCCCTCTGGTGGGGGAGTAAGTGACCAGCTGCCGGGGGCTTGGCTGCTGGCTGGGGTTAAACCATGGCCTACCAAAAATGACAATCTATTAAACATTTGTACTTTGTGCCTTTTGAAGCTGGTCAACTCTTTTGTGGTACTGGGATTATTTCAGTTGAAAAGCAAAGTTTTCCTAGTACTGCATTATCCTTTTTGGCTAATCAGATGAGCAGTTCACTTATTTCTTAACCAACCCGAAGAAAGCACAATGTTCCTCTCTCTATTGCCATTCATTTCCTTATCTTTTCCTGTTCCACTTTGTTTATTTGATCCCCTATTTTTTGTTAATCCAAGCTATACAACAGACTTATAAAGTGAGAAGGGGATATCAAAAAACCAGAAAACACCTCCCTAACAGCTTTTTACAAGAAAGAAACATACTACTTGTGCAATAGTAAGTGTGAGCACATGGAGTTTTAGAGGCATCTCTCACCTATACACTGGACCCAGCACTCTCCTGCAGCAGGAGCTCCAGTGCTGGGAGCAGGGGACCCTTTGCAGCTAATGTTAGTGGGTAATGACCCAAAACTGTAATAAGAGTGATGATGTACTTCTTCATCAAAGCATTTCATTTCATGGGACATCCAGATTCTCCAACTTAGGACAGGATCTGTAGACCAGAAGGGACTTTTCCTGACCTGGAGAAGGTGGTCTTCTGGTAAACCCAGTTTTCAAGGAGAAACACTGACTCAGTGAGGGGCAGAACCCAAGGTATATATTTTCTAGTCTCAAGTACATGCCTGGCACTGCTACTGGGCTTTACTTTGCAGATTCTCACATAGTTTGTGGGGTTAAATGAGGCTATAAAACAGCTGAGACTCTTTTATTTACTTTATGAGGAATAACACCTTCCAAGTGGTATCTGTGACAAATTCAGCCAGTGGAAATAGTGTTCAGTAGTGTTAGGGAAATGTGTAAACCAAACCAGAGATATTTTCAGACTTTATTCATCTCCACCTCCTGGCTGGTTTTGGAGATTCCCTGGCTACCTCTTCATCATGAGTCCTAGAGCTGGAGCTGCAGCATCTCTGAGATGGGGACAGTGCAGGGAACACACTCTCTTACCTTGTTACCGGCCCGCCAAGTTCAAAAGAGGTTTTTGGATTAGACATATAAGAAGACAAGCTGCCCATACCAACTTTAGGCAGCAGCATCTATCTGCATGGCCCAAGATCTGCACCATCTCCATGTGGGCTCTGGCTCAAGGCAGCCAAAGGCCCTTGAGATGTAGAGAGACATGTTCAGAGTTCTCAGCGTTCTCATCACGATGGGAAGAATGAAGGAAGAATTATTTAAAATAACCTCTCAGCCATTTCTATTCCCTTTGCCTTCTTTCATGCTTTATTGTAGGGTGAGGCAACCCTTTGTCATATCACACCCAGGCATTCAGTATCACTGTGCCTCTACTATAGATCGCTAATTTAGGTTTTACTCCATCACATGCTTCTGTTCTTCTCAATAACAAAGAGCCATAGTCTTATTTTTATATTCCATTAGTTAGTCTATTTTCTCTGTCACAGCAGTTTGTAAAGCAAAAGCAGGTTGAAATATTAAGGGTATTTACTCATGTCCAAGACATCCTCAGTGTAATTATATATGTAGTTTGTAGTGAAGCTGAGATGACATAAGGGACCAGTGTTCCTCTTGAGTATGTGTGTGGAAAATATCATTTCAGTTATGTTTGTTTAAATTTCAGTAGAATTTGTCCCATAAGAAACATCTGTTTCTTATTTCAGATATGCATTTTTCTCAAATGTTGAAAAAGGGATTTCCAAAGCAAGGCACTGAGCAGCCTAAAATCCTGTCCAAGTAGCACCATCTAGTGTAAAAAAGTGGCTACTTTTGCAGAAATGATTTCATGATACTGTATGGTTGGTTTTTTTCTAAAGAACTGACATAGAAAGTGAAAAAAACTACCGTGAACTCACATAAAACCTATTTCATATCCTTATTATATCCTTTCTGTATTTTGCAAAGCAGATAGACTAGACTTAGTTAGAAACACCTATTTTGGCTTTAAAAACTTGCAGGTGATTTTGTAGGTAACGTTCTTGGCCTTCCTTGTAAATAATTTGTTTTATGTGTGTCCTGCAGTTTCATTTATTTATTTAAAATATGAGAATGAGATGGCAAGAGGTCAGAAAATTATCACCTGTTAAGCTTACAGCCTACTGAATTGTTAAAAAAAATGCTAGAGCTGATAGAACGCTTTTTTTTTTGTTAGTGGAAAATGGTTTCTCAACAAGAATGTCCTAATTTTTCCCTAGTTCAGAAAAATATTTCAAAACCACAAAATGCAATACAATTTGGCTGCTGAAATTGCTGATGTGATTATGTGATTACTCCCTTTGCACTATGTTTCAGTTGCAAGCAAGTCTCAGGTACTGAGAGTAATATCATGGTCTACATTAACATAGCAGCACTTATGTCACACCCTTTGCTTAATTTCAGAAGTTTTACGTCAGCAAATGGATAAAGAAAGAAAAGGGGGTATTTTACCTTGAGACACAAAAGAAGCCTAATTCTCCTTCTCCTGTGTAAATCAATTAGGAGACCTAAATGAACAGCCCTGAGAAACTTTCTGTGATTTACTGACATAAATGCAGTATTATACTGACTGAATACAAGAAATCCTTTGAGACTGCATGAAATGCAAATATTTCTTAACTCCCACAGCCTTGTTAAAAAGCAGAGTTCAGCCACTCAGAGATCTTTTTCTGAAACTGAGTCCACTTAAGAATTGTCTTTTGTTGTTAATGAAATATGATTTTTGTCTCATTCCTTGTTTCACTTCTCTATTTTAATATATCTTCTTTCTTTTCCTCTGTTTCTTTGTTATTCTCCCTTGTAGTCTGCCATTTTTCACTCATCTTGTTTCAGTTCTTTCTCCCCATAATCATAGAATCATTAAGGTTGGAAAAAGACCTCTAAGACCATGGAGTTTAGCCATTAACCTATAATGTTTTTGCTTTTCCCTCCAGCTTTGATTTCTGTGAGATTTTTTCCTTCAGTTGCTACTCAGAAGCTCTCTTCTGTAATAATTTCCCCCAACAAGCATCCGCTTTAAGGATTTTCCCCCCAACTACACTTGTCAAGGCAGAGTAATGAGTGAATCCTTTTGGCAATAGAAAACAAAGTCCCAGGTGAAAGTTACACTGAAATGGTTATGTGGTCTCACATTGTTTTAGTGTGGGTGAGCTGGTTATGAATTTCCTATACAGACTATTAGGAGAGAGACTTGTGCTCTGAGCACTGCTAATTTAAATCCATGTCACACACTGGGTTACTCACTCATGAAACCTGTCTTATTTCTGACATAAATATATTCTTTTACCAGATAATGCCAGCCTAAATTGCCTCTGTGATTATCATGGGAGCCGACAAAAGCAGTATAATCACCTTTGGCTTGGCTTAGAGAGCATATCCTAAATGCTGCTCATCAAAATGTTTTTGATTATATAACATTTGTAATAGAAAATAGAGATTAATCCAAACTGCAGTGTTTTGCCAGACTAAGGGTCTGCCCTTCAATTCACTGTTTGGAGGTGAAATTGCCTTTTTCCAGGCCAGCTCTCTGGCAAACTAGGATATTCAAGAGGATCTGAGGGCACAATTTGCTCTTCATTTCAGAATGACTAAAAGGATGGATATTATATTCTTACTGCTCTTGTGTAGTACAGGATTCCCTTATTACAGGGGTCCTGCTAGGGGCCTGTGAAGAGGGGAATTTCTTACAGCAGGACTTCAACTTAGACACAGCCAAGACACAGAGAGAAGACCTGCGCCATACATCCTCCAAAACCAGCAAAGGCAAAAAAGAAGGTGGGCTAGGGGAAGGAGATGTCCTCAAGAAGCTCTGCAAGGGCTGTCACCTTGTCTTTTCCCCAAGGTTCTTCTTCCCCCTTTGTCTGAAGCCATGGGGAAGAATCAATTCGACTTGGGGCAACAGCCCAGAAATTATGATGTACACCACCATGTGCGAGGCCATACATTTGCTTCTCCTTTCTGTGGATCCCCATACAATCCTATTACTAGGTGGGAAATGACTTTCAGAATCATGACAGCTCTCCAGCTGATTAGTGAAGAGTGGGTTTTTTCTGGTCAAAAACATCTTTTGAAAGGAAATATACACTACAAGAAATACTACACTACTGCATTCTAATTGCCATGCTACAAATTGAATCTGCTTGCAAGTGCAAGGTAGGTGAGCATTGACTTTTCAGTTATTAAAAAATGAATAAAAGTTAATTACAAGATGAAAAGTAGTAATTTTCTCTAATGGACAGGATTTTTCTGTGCATCAAGGAAGCACCTTGCTCATCTTTCCTTTGAAATTGGAATTATGAACTCAATTTCTCAGCAGAAAGTTTTAGGAAATACTCTCTGACAATTACAGAATGAAGCTACACAGTGGACTACAATGGGACTAGCATTTTTACATTTCTGATTGTATTGGTATTGTAAAGAAGCCAGAGATAAACACTTTAGCAAGTGTTCTCCTTATTAGTTAAAAAGTGCTAGTGCAAGCATCTATAACCTTCTGAAATGAAAATATACTCCTGAAAACAGTCAATATGCTTTAAAACTTTTTGAAGCAAAACTTGGGAAGTAAAAATGTTCTTGCTATGTTAAAAGAAAAATGACTGGCTCCAGTGTGTAAGTTCTCGACTCCCATGAAAACTGCAAGCCAGCAAAAACTGTTCCGCAAGTGCTTTGTATTCTGTTATTTATTGTTACAAAAAGAATTTCTTTTCACTAGCTTGCCTGGAAAGAAGACATCTTAAACCACATCATGTGAGGGGGAGGAGACAGTGAACGGTATGATTCATAATTTTTGAATGCAAAAGTCTGGCATAAAATATAAAGCTGTTGAACAGGCAGAGCTGGCTCATTGTTCTGCTGGTTTCACATGGGCATTCGTTCCTTTCCCTCTCTTTTTCTTTGTGCCTTCACACTGTGAAAGATCAGTTGATTTTTTTCTCCTGTAAGTTGCTGTACAAATAGTTTTACTGATTTATTAAGAATAATGTAACTCCAACTGAAAATTCCATTGCTAAGAGCTGTACCCTCACCACTATGTAGACAATAGGCCTCATTTTTATAGCACAGTTCCTGAAAAGGATTGACTTTCTTTGGCTCCTTAAAGTGATAAAAGGTTAAGATATATTTACTACACTAGTTCCTGGAAGACGGACACAATTCCCAGACAAGATGAGAAACTAAGTATTCTATCTTTCTAGCAGGACCTTGATGAGTCTGGATCGAAATGACGAAGAAACTATTGGCTCTGTAGAGAGTAAAAGGGAAGGACATTTGTCACATATGTACTGCATTGATTTAAGCAGTTATACACTCCTAGGAATCACCATTTAATTTTTCAGAGTACCCTGTACAGAAATACATTTTACAAGAAATCTATTGCACAGATTAAAAATAATTTTCCTCTTTTTAGTACTAGTAATTAGCATAAGTCAGCATTAAATAAATAGCATTATTTACACATCCTCACATACACTAGCAGTGCAGCTACCCCCCGTTCTGTTGGGCCCTGGCTGAGCATCACATGCTACACTGTGTCATTTGAAAGACACCAGCAATGGATGGAGCCACGTTTGGAAATGCGCCAAGAAGAGATGGAGCTTCACCGTATAAATCTCACAGACCCACATGTAAAGCAGAAAGCATATTTAGATTGCAGCAATTCTGTATTATTTAAAGGGTTCAAATTGTGCATGACTTTTCTTCCTTTGGGATGGCAGGAGAAAGAAAGAACTTAATGGTAATTCTCTCTATTTTCTGCCAATGACTTTGAGCTCCATATTGGCTATTTTGTCTTCTGGTGCTTTCCTGCATTGATTCTCTACTGCTCCATTAAAGGAATTTGTTTACCAGTGATAGCTAAACCTAGTTTCTCTTGAGGGAAATAAAGCCTGTTCTTTCTTACCACTGAACAGGCTGGTTCATAGATTATGAATGAAGGACAAGTCCCATCTGGTAAGTCCTAATTTTCTGCCTGGTGTGTGAGCAAGTTCTGACGCTGGACTTCAGACTGCTCCAACTCATATTTATCTGTGAACAGTGCAAAGATGCTTGTTTGCCAGGGTGTCCAATCCTGAAGATTTCTTCAGAAAAGTATTATTTGATATTGTATTTTTAGATTCTGCTGCACATTGATGCTGTGCTGTTTGCAAATAAGACACTGAGAAGATTTTTAAATGAGGGACAATTACAGGAGTGTTGGTTTATTTAGCAGTACAAAATAAAGGCTGAAAGAAGAAAAGACTGCTGCCTATAAATAATCAAAAAGGCAAGAAGCACAGCACTAGTGAAGAAAGACATTCATGCAAGGTAATTAACACTACTTGTATCGGAGCAAAAAGGTCTAAAGGGGTGCCAGTATGTATGGATAGACTGGAAATTTGACAAGATTTATTCATTTGGGCAGGCAAGCCTATAGCAGCTTCCCAATGGGAATGGCAGACATTAGAAAACCAAGATGTATTTGTAACTGTGCTGAAAACATGTATGCAATGGGCGTTTGGGGTGGTGAATGGATAGCAAGGAGTGCACCTCAGCAACTAGTGTGTCTCTGCTGATTCCACATTCACTGAGAAAGGTGTGCTAGTGAAATGGTCCTGGGGACAGCTGTAGGAAGTGGTGGGTGAGGTTTCATGAAACCCATAGGGTGCAGCACAAGGAGGAGAAACTAAAGAATCATGAAAAGAATCCACAAGTTTCACAGCTGCGCTGGGGTATCCGCTGCATTTACCGTGTCACACAAAAATCGTGCTTTCTGCTGACATCTCCATGGCAATGCCAGGTGAAAAATTAATCTTCCAGTGAAAAAGGGCCATGGCACACTCCTACCGAGCAGCTGCAGCAAGATGTGTGCTCAACCAGGCATTATTGCTCTACTTGCCAGCAAAGAAGGTAAAAGCCTCTTAATTCGAAGAGGGGATGTCAGCGAGGAGCAGAACGTGGGGACAAGAGGGCGTAGTCTTTAAGCTGTGCCAGGGGAGGTTTAGGTTGGATATTAGGATGAAATTCTTCACGGGAGTGATTAGCCATTGGAATGGCTGCCTGGGGAGGTGGCGGAGTCCCCATCCCTGGAGGTGTTAAGACTAGACGTGGCAGTCAGTGCCACGGTCGGGCCGGCAGTATGGTGTTCATAGGTTGGACTCCACGATCTCACAGGTCTTTTCCAATCAAATTCTGTGACAAGGGCAGCCATGGCCGGATGGACTCCGACAAGGCAACACAAGTGGCAGGATCAGCCGCAGAAGCCAGCGGTACGGCCGTGATTCCGATGCCGGGAAAGCGATCCCGCTCCCCCTCCCGAGCCTCTCCGTTCCCCGGGCGGGCGGGAGCGCCCCTGCTGCCGGATTGGGCGGCGCTCCTGTCAATCAGCGCCCGCGTGCGGGCTCCGCCCCCTCCTCCCGTCGTGCCTGCGCGCGTCGGGCGCTGAAATTCAAATCCCGGGAGCGGTTGGGGCGGAGGTTTGGCCGCTCGCGGGTGGCCTTGGTGAGCGAACCCTGCAAGGGCAGCACCGGCACAGCCATGGACCCGTTCACAGAGGTGAGGGCACGGCCCGGCCCGGCCCGACCCCCTCGGGTCGCAGCCGGGAGGCGGCGGGTTGTCAGTGCCGGGGGCCGCGGGGACACAGGGAAGGGGTGGGTTTGGGTCTGAAGGGAAGGGAGCTGCTCCTTGCGCCGCGCTCTCGGGGTGGGATAGTTGCTCCTGGCTGAGCCCTGTCGGCCACCCTCGTCCCCGCTTGCGGCGGGGTTTGCGAGCTTGCAGCCGCTCTTTCTCTGCAGCGGGGACACCCTCGCTGCCCTGGGCCGCCTTGCTCCTGCCGGTGCCTCCGCTCCTGGAGCTGCCCGGGCTGTGTCAGACCTGCCGGGAGGCGAGAGCGCACGCACGGGTGATTGGCCCAAGGGTTTGCGGAGGAGAGGCCCTTCCCAAGCCGGGCGCTTGCCTTTCGTGCGCGTCTGGCAGATAAGATTTCCAGCGGAGACGGAAGGGACCCTGGGAGCAGATGGGAACGCTGTTGCCACTCTGTGCCTGCCATACCTAGAGATCGGACTATAAGACTGCCCAAAGCGGAGTTCATATGATAAAAAATGCGTCCTATTTGGCACTCTTGCCATTTGCGATTGGTCACTTTCTTTGGCAGGCAAAGTTCCTCTTTTTTTTTTTTAAGAAGAAGGCTTTTAGTTGTTAGGGAGAATTGGCTGTGAATATGCTTAAGATTTACGCAGGCAAAACTAGTAAAATGAGGAATTGACCGCTTTGAATTTGTATGAAGGTTGAAGTGTTCTTAAAGAAGCTATGCTGTACTCTGATTTCATGTCAGAGGTGTAGTTTTAAAGCTGTCTTGTGACAGCTTTGAGAAATGTCATAGTAAAAAGGGCCTTCAATCCACAACCTCCTTAAATAAAACCTGAACTACTTGAAAAAAAGATTCAAATCAGATACACTGATGAAATACTGTCTCCCTCCCCCTGTAAACAATCTATTTATCAAACTGACATTCTTTAGATAATTTGCGTGCTGGGAAAGGTAACTTCACAGATCTGATTTTTTAAAAAGGAAGATAAGGTGTTGATCTGAACAGATTTACTAAATGCGTTATGCCATGGCAGTTATACCCTACTTCCATGTAAAGTCTTGCTACATTGTAAACACTGAAAACCTCCTTCCGTAATTGGTAGTGAGCGACATGATCCAGCTCGTCTTAAATAAACTTCAAGTCTGGACTACAGAATCAAGTTTAAAATGGTTTTGCATCTTGGCAGATACCCCAACCTGTACACGCCCTTCTTGTACATAGCTGATTTTGAAATGCTTTGAAAATGACCAACTGTGAGGCCACTCCCCAGAGTAAACTTCATTCAAGTGTTAGCCAGTATTGCAAAGTGCATAAAAAGTCACCTTATCAAGAACATTTTTGCTTTGGAGGACATTCCACTGTTGTGTAAAGTTCTGACCAATATTAGTGTCCTAGTATTGAAATTTAGTACCTTTTCCCTACGTTTTGTGGAAAGCCTCTTACCACCTATTTTTGTGTTCTGTGGTGTGTATTGCTATTTTTTTTCTTTTAATATAGCCTTCTGTTAGTTTAACTGTTTCAGATAATATTTGTCTGCAAGTTACCATGTAAGTTACTTTCAGTGACTTGTTGAAGCATTTTAAGTGTTAATTATGTAGAACAGTGTAATTCAGGCCTAAATTTGCTACAGCATACTGTTGATTCAGTGTATGCTGATCCTTTTGCAGTAGCAAATTTTGTCAGTGAATTTAAGCTTAAACCTTGCTGTAAGATTCAGTGGAATGCTTTCAGTCAGATCTGAAGTAATGTTTCTTTTGGTTAGTCTTGCAAAAAAAAGCTAATAACCTTCTGAATCTCAACCAAATTATTAATACAGATTGCACAGAGTGCAGTGGGTACCTTTTCAAGATCACAATGAATGAGCTATTTGTGACTTTGTAGCTGATTTTGTAACTCACCTTTCTTGCACAAAAGGATTTATGTTTGTTACTACAGCATGTTAGAAATAGTCTATGTTATTTTGTACTTTGAAATAGTTTTTACCATTTATAGAGGCAAGTATGGTTTTCTAGCGTGGAAGATGAGCAAAGAGAAATAAGGGATACAGTTGTTTGGGAAAAATTTGCAACTGTGAGGTTAGAAGGTAACTGTTCCTTCAATTGCTCCCTTTGCTCTATTCTGTTAGTAAAGCAGTGTAGTTACAGCAAATTCTTGTAATCGTTCATGGGCCTGAGTATTTTCTCTAATATGTACTTTAAAACATACTTTTTAAAAACTGAGGCTGTCCATTAACATTTGAAGTGGGAAGGTTTTTTTTTCTGGTTTTTAGAAAATGCTTTTGTGACACAGTGATACTTTGACTTAGTAGTCCTCAGATTCCTTGATGTAGTAAAATAGATAATGGTGTCAGGCACATTGTGTGATTCTGGCTGTTCTGTGCAGGGTCAGGAGTTGGACTTCTAGGGGATCCCTTCCAACTTAGTATATTCTAGGATTTTAGACTTCTATGATACTCTGAAATTTTGTCATCAGAACAGTTGGGGAATGTACTTATAGAAAGTACTCTGTTGATGAACTTGGAAAGCCTCAAGTTGTGGAGTGTGGCTTACTCATCGTGTGCAACAGCACCGTTGGAATTATGGCAGTTGAATGGAAAATTTGAGATGCAAGAAGCCAATAAGGGCTGGAGCTGAACAACAGAGGCGTGCATTCTTGGGAAGTGACATCTCATATATAAGAACTGAAACTCCCTTTTGCTCAACTAACAAAACAGAAAGGAATGTGACTCTTAATTGAATAGAGCTGTAGGAATATACTTGTAAGACATGTTGCATTTTTTTCAACTGTTAATTTAAATCACCTTTAGGATTTTTTAATGTAGGTATTACATGTGCTTTGTAGCTCTGCATTTTGGAAATTAAGTAAGTTGACTTGTGGACACAATAGCATGGAACCTGCATTGAAGACATCCGTGACATTTCATACATTTTGGTTTTGGGATTTTTTTTCTCCAAATTCCTCCTCTTCTGCAAAAGTTGGCAAAGCTGAGATTTGCTTTCACAAAAAAACTGTTGAGATTGACATTCTATTTGTCCTGTGTTGCCCTACAATGGAACATTGTTCAAGACTTAAGCCTTAGACAGTTAAAAATGTGAAATGTGTATTTAATTGCTGTGCAACAGGACAGATAATGGCTGGCACAGTTCTCACAATAATTTATGTTCCACCAAACAAGTGCAGTTTATACGCTTCCCCTTAAAGGCCATTAGTTCAATTGCATAATTTTGTGTCTCAACCTTAAAACCTAGATCAAGAGTCACTAAGTATCCTTTAGATGTGATCAAACTGAGTGATAATGACTTACAAATGCTGTATTTAAAACAAACCACAACCTATTTTAAACTTGAGTACTGTAAGGAATCACTTTGTACTAGTGCGGAGCATTTCCTAAACCAGCTATTTTATATGGAATGTAATCAGGGTACTCAAATTTCAAATGGGTAGGGAAAGAATGCTATGTAGCTTAATTGACATCTCTTATATGTTTTTCTGTATAGAGATATCTTAATAAACAGGCTATTTGGCATAATATAGTTAGGTATAATATCAGTCTATTCTTAACATTTAAGCTTGAGGCAAAGAAATTCACCTTTTGATTTAGAAGGTGTAATAGCAGTTGTTTTTGGTTTTTTTTAATACTGACCGCCACACTTTTATTTGTTGAACTTTTTTATGACCTCTTGAGAATTGCCTCAATGTTGTTTATTTTGTTTAGAGGGTTAGTGCCAGTCAGGTGACTTGACCAGATGCTTTAGCAATGTGTCAGAAAACCCTGCTAGAAAGACTTAACAGATCAAGGCCATCATGTGGTGATTCAGGATTAAAAAAAAATTACTTTCAAACGTTTCTGATGACTTTGGGGTCTATAGGAGCCCCTCTTTAATTTTGCTGTTGCTTTTGTCTCTAGCCTGATCTTCTTTCAGAGCCAAGCTAGTTGGACCACAGTAGTTGATTAAATGACTGAAATTTTCAACCTACTGCCTATATGTATGCTAAAGAGAATTCCAACATCTTTTACTCTGAGCTGTTAGCAGTTAACACACTGCAGTGTCTGGTAACACGTGCCTTATTGACCACTCAGAAACTCCTCGAAAGAACCCGCGCCAGGCGAGAGAACCTGCAGAGGAAAATGGCAGAGCGGCCCAAGATGGGGGTGAGACCCACAATGCAGACCAAGAGGGCCAGAGAGCCTTTGGCAGAAACTGGTAACCAGGCACCTCTTCCCAGTGATGAAGGTATTTTGAATAAAGATTGTTTGGATACCAGTCTCAACTTTTTTCCAAAGAAAAAGTGAAAACATTGAGCATTTATTTTAAATTAAACACTGATGGATGCCGTTATCTGGCCACTAGGACTGGCTGGTGTTTAGCTGGACCTGAGAGCAGATGTGCCTGGTCATTAGTAAGCTATTTAGAAATAATTTCATAATGTCAAAGAGCGTGTCTTGAGCTTGGTCGATTTGGGAAGGGCATTTTTTTGGGAAGCATATCAGGGTATTCATAAACCATAACTTTATTTGCACTACAATTATGTGCTGTTGGAAAATATTTTAGGTTGTTTGAATACTAATTTGCTTGAATACTCTGACCTATCCAGTAAAACCAGATACAAAACCATCACCATCAAAAAGGCTCTGCCCTAATGATATAGAGACTCAAGCTTCTAGTTTGGAGAACGTACAGCCAGTTCCTTCAAGTTCCACCAGCCATGGTTCTCCTCAGATGGCTTCAGAATCACAAGAAACTGCTTCTAACAGAGCTTCAATGGTTCAGCCTCTTGAGAAAATAAAACCAAACACCAAGTCAGAAACTCCTGCAGCCCTTTCAGTCAAAACACGTATGCAGAAGTTGGCAGAACAGCGGCGCTGCTGGGATAGTGAGGGTATGTTTCACTTGCTCACACCATTGGTGTCTCTGTGTTTGCATTGATGATTGTGTTGGCTAGAAGAGCATCATTTTATGCGTAGGAAGGTTAATGTTTTCTTTAAGAATTCTAAGATAATGCTAGGGCAGGCCTAAAATATTGAAGCTATTGTCTACAATTTTAAACTTTTTTCTTTTTTTTTTTTTACTTTTTTAAATTTTAAACGTTTTTTTTCTCTACTAGTGTGATGCCTTGCTCCTCACAACACTGACATAAAATCAGTAAACTGCTTGATTAAAAATGTTTTATTTGCTTAATTTCAATGCCTCCAGAGCTAGTAGTTTGATTCTGTTGATGACAGAAACATCTAATTGTTGATAAACTCAATATATAATATAATGCAAAAGATGCAACTGTATCTCAATATATTTTATTAGCAAAATAAATGTATTTTCTTTCTTCCAGATCCCTCTGAATGTGTTCCTCTATCTCCTCTCCAGTCAAAAGATCTGTCTGTTTCTCCACCTAAGCAGACATCTAATGCCCTGGCAAGTGAAACCCCTATTGGGAGAAGAGGCCGTTTAGCTAACCTTGCTGCTACAATTGGTTCCTGGGAAGATGACGTAAGTCATCCATCTGCAAAGCAAAACAATGCACAAGAACAGCCTGGCACTACTTGTTTATCCAAATTGTCCACTACAAGTGGAGCATCTGCTAGAATCAATAGTAGCAGTGTAAAGCAGGAAGCTGCATCCTGTTCTCAAAGGCTTGTTGAGGCTTCTATTAATAAACCAGCAAACTCAAAGAGAGCGGTGAGTGTCTGATTTAGTTGCTGAAATTGATTTGGGGTGTACAAATTATAGCACATTAAAATTAAAAATTGATTTGGGGTGTACAAATGTAGCACATAACTGTTTAATCTGAATTTTAAGATTTGATGTGAGCAGTCTGTTTATTTACAACTTCTGCGTTATTGCAGTCCCAAATGCCCTTTTTTTAACAGAAGATCAGAAACAGCTTAAAATTCCTTTTATTAAGACTTAAAGGTGAAAGTACTTATGTGTTTTGTTTATGTCAATGTACTTGATTGGTGCTCTTGACCATCAGAAGGGGGGCTTGTTACAGAGATACTGGTTTTCACTGTGGAACTTAATGTAGCTGATTGACTGAAATTGTAAATGTTATTGCTGTTTAAAGACTCAATCAGAATGAAGTAAGTAGTACCAGACACTTATTGTTCAAGTTATGCAATTTCTGCAATGACAATATCTGCCATGTGCATTCTTGTTTAGGGAAATATGAGACAGTACCTGAAATAGCTGGCAAGAGCACCTGGAATCAAATGCTGAAACAATTGGAAATACTGGATAAAAAAAGTCTTTTGGACCCTTAACACTTGTTCTTGGCTTTTTCTTTTGTTAAAGAAATAGGTATATTAGGTGATAGTATGCTATTCAGAGTGCTTTCATTCTTTTTCCTCTTGAGAGAATAAGAACATAAGTCTAATTTTTTTTCTTTTTCCCTTGCTAAGGATCCAAACAATTTTTTAACACAAACTTCAAGAGTCACTGCTTCCTGTTCTAAAGAATCTGAAGTACAACGACGGCCAGCAGACAATCTGTGCAGTCCTAGAAAAACTGAAGAGTGTACACAAACAGCAAAGACTGCTTTGCCTCAACCAGTTCAGTCCAAAGCAGAGCCAGTCAAAGGAACACATGTGCAACCTGAACCTAAGGGTAAACCCACAACACCAGGTAGGCTGTTTTTCCACTTCAGTAAATAGCCATTTGAATTAGGCCTGTGTGTGCTGTGTTGAAAACTACATATTAGTTAAGAATTTAAAGTACCATACCTGATAATACCTGTTTCCAGTTGTAACTTCAGCAAAATGCTGATGAGTTCTGTGACAATTACTGTAAGTTGTACAGCTTCTGTATTTTGCAGGGGATGCTTTCTTGGATATGGTTTTAGTAGCTCTTAAGAGCAAAAGCAGCCTGACATGTAAATTGAGATTATTCAAAGTTTTTTTCAGATTGTTAGATACTATATGTATCCATTTGATATAACGTTAAGAGCCTGCACCTTTAGAAGAGATCAAAGCTTGGTGCCACAAAGATGCTCTAACTCTGCAGCGTGTTTATTTTTAGTGACAGCATTGATGTCAAAATAAGTGGGCAACCTCAGTTTTAAATTTAACTGCTTATTATGTCAAACCTGTACTAAGAGCTTGAACTCTTAAAAATCATGGCCAGAAGGGTAAGTTTTAGATATGCTGACAGGAAAAAAGCTCAGTCAAGCAACGTGGATGCCAAACAATATATCCTCCTCATGTACTAGAATGCTTATTTCTGTGAAAGATAAAAGTGGGGCTGGCTGTAGAGGAAATTTGGAAAAGGCAAACCACTTTAAATAACTGATATATTACATATAGACAGAGACGTCAGCTTGCTTTGATTTACTGTTTTATAAACATTATTACAATTTGCATTTCAGATTCAGTTTGTGTAAAGTACAATGGTGTAAGAGCTGAAAAGGAGAGAGCTTAATTGCTTCACTGGAAACCTTCATCAGGATACAAAATTGCAGTGATTGCTTTAATTTTGAGAGTTTCTTTCAAGGCAAAACAATTGTTCTTGTAGGGGGATCAGGAATTAAGCCATTCCTGGAACGCTTTGGGGAGCGCTGTCAAGAGCGTAGCACACGCAGCCCTGCCACGAATACCCCAGGGTGCAGAACACCCATTGTTACCCCAAACACAAGGACAATCCAGGAGAGGCTTCTCAAACAAAATGAAAATTCCTCTACTGCCAGTTTAGCACTGCAGCTTAAACAGGTATGACTTGTTACATGCATAGCTAGCTTATAAGCTTTGGGAAGGTTATTACTGTTCTGCACCTGCCTGAAGAATCTGAAATGTTGTGACATCTTAAAGCTGTCAGCTTTTCTCCCATTTCCCTTCATTTGTTTAGGAACGTGAACGGGAACTTGCAAGCCTTCGTGGCCGATTTGATAGGGGCAATCTGTGGAGTGCAGAGAAAAGTGACAGTTCAAAGAGCAAGCTTCCAGAAGCTAAAATGGTAATGTGTTAACACATCAATCAAAATATGATACTCAGAATTGTTTTAACATATTCTGAATACAGAGTTAGATGTGGAAATGTCTAAAAAGGATAAAAACCTATGCTTTGGGAGTGTCTGGGCTGCACAAGACCACTTGTCAAGTGATTTGTATGACTATTAACAAATTATTAGGGTTTTTTTACCTCTTGTAGAATCAACTAAGTGAAACAGCTTTGAGCCAATGGATTTATTTACTTTTTGATGATGTTAAGTGAGGGGGTTTTTATGTTCTACAACTGCAAATGCAAAAGAGCTCCTCATGCAGACAATATTTACTACTTCAGATAAATATCTTAGATAAATAAATAGGGTGCTGGATAGACAACCTCTTTTTCCTAGCGGATGTTAAAATATCTTTCTTTTTGGTAGTGTTTTCAGTCACTTTGAACATTACCTCCTGAATACATTCTGTTTTTTTTCTTGCCAGGAAAGCCATTCTCAGGCTAGTCCAAAACATCCTCCTAGTTCAGATGCCTCTGCTCTTGGATCATCAGGAGACACATCAGCAGGTGACAGGCCAAAGTCTCCCAGTGTGGAATCTTCAGGTGAGAACTGTCACAGTTTGCCTGTGACTAGTGCTGGACAGGAGTGCTGCACTTGATATTCATGAGCTGAGAAGGAGCCCAGTAGCACTGATGTGTGGAACTGGACCTCTCCTTTAATTACTGATTATCTTATCTAAATCTTCTTGTATGATAGTAGTACTCTGCACTCTATACCACTTGGAAGGATGGCAAGGCAAGATTGTCTTTGTTTTCCATGGGTATACGTATGTTTCAAACTTTAATGGAGGTTAAGTGCAGGGGAGTGAATGAGAATTGTCAGTCACATATTTAGTCTGTACCCAAGTATCCAAATTTCCACCAGAATCTAATGGGAGGGTACTCTTCCCTTGTCAGTATCCCTCTATAATATTCTTATGGTGGGATACGTTAAAAGAATTGTGAGGTGCTCCTGACAACCTGTCTGGCACTTACTGAGCAGAAGGATCTTCAGCTCTCTGCGAAAAGAGTAAGCTTAGTTAACACTCTTGGTAGCCTGTTTACTTGTAAGATCTATCATATGTCCTTCTAGAAAAATTTGGTTTGTTTGCAGTGGTTTCTGTGTAGTGGATTTTTTGTATTTTTAAAATATTCCCTTTTTGCTCTTGAGCGTCTGTACTCTGCTATGGTTTCAGCATTGTTTCTTGTGATGTCAGTTTTCTGATTATAAGGTAGAAGTCTAGATGTACAGGTTGTGGAGGGTATTCTAATATTTTTTTCAACGTGTGGCTAACTGGAATGTTTAGTGGCCTTTTTGTTAGTTAAAGCTGTAAAATTCAATAGCTAAAATAAAGGCTAGACATAAGATTTCTTTTCTTTATAAACCCCTTAGATACTTCTAAATGTGAAGAGGCTGATAAACCCAGTCATCTGAAGATTGCTGAGTCAAAGAGCCCTGTAAAAATTATGTCTGGGTCAAAACTTGAACAACTTGATGAGAAACCAAAAGGTTTGTATTGAGTAGATGTATATTAATGACTTAGCTCTCTATTGCCACTCATCAAGGGCAGTGTTAATGTCCTTCAAGTCTGAACGAAGAATTCACCATACATTTGCTGACTGCCATGTATTTTGTAATGAGGTTTATATAAAACAAATTAGGGAACTTCTTTCATCATACATCACCCTTCTCTCTTGACATTCAAGTCTTCAAGGAATATTAAAAAGCCGATATTAAAAGTTAATTGGGAAAGGACAGAAATGACTGCTCTACTTTGGACTTGCAGTTAAGTTTCAGATGTATTTAAATTAAAAGGTTGAAAAAGGTTGTCTAAAATGTGCGTCTTTTCATTTCCTTTCTGCATTGTTTATGCAGTATATGTAAAAACAGTGTATTAAAATAGCCATGGAAGTGTACTTTTAGGTTCTATATGCCCATCTACAAGTGATTTTTACTCAAGCTTTCTTGAAAAGCAAAATGAGTTTGCTTCTCTGTTTGCTTAATGAGAATCTTGATGCTACTAATGTATTTAAAAATGTCACCCTTCAGACGAAGTATACGAAGGCAAAATGCATGTGGATGATGAGATGAATAGCTCAAAAGTGATAAATGAGATTTTTGAAATTCTTCAAGAGGATGGTCCAGACATAGAAAAGCTGAAGAAAGAAATGAGCATGAGCCTGGAAGGTGAAAGTGATGAGGATGAGCAGGAAGAGTCACTGAATATTTCATCAATGTCTCTCTTAACCCCTCTAGTGGAATCCGTTGGCTCAGAGGTGAGAATTCGGGGAGGGTGGGGAAAGGCTTGCTTATGACACAGATGTCCAATTGGCTTGTGAGCTGTGATATTTTGTAGTATTAGGATATCTGGTCAAATAAAGACATTACAAATGATATTTTGCTAATGAAAGCATAACGAGGCAAAATTATTTTTCTCTGAAAATAGTGTAGCATATTTGGATGCTCTGCTAAATAAATTATCTTCTGCTAAATCAAACCTGTTACTAGTACTGCACTTGCAGTGGTACACGTGCAGTCAGTTGAGTTATGATTAAAAGTCTAAATAGAAGCAATTATGTAATTGTACTGATTTGGAAACTAAAAGTGGCATCTCATTGAGTTCAGTAATCTGTTAGTGTCCTTAAATAAATAAATTTGCTCTATATCCATATTTGTAAAATATCATCTGTTAAATACTATTAAGCAAATTTACTACTTATATATAAAACAAGTAAAGGAGAGAGAAAACAGATTATTAGGGTTGTGAACAGATAGCTGTAATATGATGTTTTCCTCAGGCCTTTGGTTCTCCTTCTAAGTCAACTGGGGAAGGTAGCAGTATCAGTGATGTAAGTCTGAAGTCTGAGAAGTTCCAAAGGACTAGAGTTCCCAGGGCAGAATCTGGAGACAGTATTGGCTCTATGTCTGAAGATCGCAACCTTCCTTACAGGTGATAAGCACAACCCCCATCCCTGATTCTGGAAGTATTCATGTTAAAACACTGGCTTTTTCAACTCTTCTAATGATGCATACTGCTCAAACTCAAACTATAAATTAAGCTTTTTTTGTAAGATCTTAGCCTTTATCAAAGGTTGTGTAGTCTTTTATGTTGCTTAAACTTAAAATAAGCTGATAAAATGTTTTTTTAAAAAAGAAACTTGCCATTTAGACAAGCTGGAAAACTTCAATATATAATACATATCTATGTATATATTAAAGAGAGCTTGGCACACCTGTGAAACATTTTGTGGGGTTTCCTTTTTCAAAAGTGTCGATGCATACAGATCCCAAAGATTTAAGGAAACTGATCGTCCTTCAATAAAGCAAATAATTGTTCGGAAAGAAGATGTTGCTTCCAAACTAGAAACGAGAAGAAATGGCCCATCTGATCAAGTCAATATCAAAAAGAAAATGCAGGTACCTAATATTCTTCTTAAAATCCTTTTTCTAATCTACTGTTAACAAATTTAATTGCCCCTGTGATTGTCCAGAACATTAACATACTGCTTAGAACTGCAAAGTTAGGTTATTTAGCATAAATACCTAATGGTTAGGAATGATGATGCATAATTTGAACAGCTAATGCTTCTCTTAAAAGGATCATGTTATAGGTTAAGTCTGGAGAGAACAAGCCATTATTTTGAGAAGGAGAGGGAGAATCTGTCTTAGCACTGCCTTTGAATTAAGCAGAATTTGTAACTACTTACTTTGAGTAGGTAATCATCTGATTTTATTAGTGCTTTATTCATCCAGTGCTGAATTTCTGGCTAGTGCTGCTTCCCGTGGTGAAGACTAGATGGGCTATGGAACATACAATATTAGTGTCTTTCACTCCCCACCCACCTCTGAGACCTAAAAAAAGTTGTGCTGCAATGTTATTTTGCTGAAGTAACTGTAAACTGCAAGGTTTTTGTAGTTTGCTATCTAAAGGATCTGATTTTTTTCTGAAGCATTGCTCCAAAAAATGCTCATCTTGAGACATTTCCTTGTTTTAACACAACACTAGATCTCTTCTTGATAATTATTTTTACTATTGCTTTACTTTAGGAGCTGAACAATGAGATTAACATGCAACAGACAGTGATTTATCAAGCCAGTCAAGCTCTGAATTGCTGTTTTGATGAGGAACATGGAAAAGGATCACAAGAAGAAGCAGAAGCAGAGAGACTTCTTCTCTTTGCAAGTAGGGTTTTATACTCAAGTTCAATTCTTTGGAGTGAACATTTCAACAGGTTTAATAATTTCTTCCCCATTCATTTATTGTGTTACATTGTGTCCATATACTAATAGCTCTTCACCTGACAAAAAAGAACAGGATAGTATGTTTTGTCTTAGCTCTTTATAGGCAAGAGGACATTTAAATATCTTTCTTGACCCTTCTATTCCTACTACACTGTAAAATGATTAACATTTAAGTTGCATTTTACATTTTTTGCAAAAAATTGTTCAGTACTTTTTCTTCTGTAGAACTATAATTAATTTCTTTGTGCAGCTGAGAAGAGAACTGCTTTATTGGAAGAACTGAATAAACTGAAGAGTGAGGGACCACATAGTAAAAGAAATAAAGCTGCTTCTACATCCACTGAATTTGCTCCCTCCAGGGGATCTGTTTCCATTTCAGAAATGCGTCTACCTCTAAAAGCAGACTTTGTATGTGGTACAGTTCAAAAGCCAGGTAAAACTAGCAAACAAAAGCTTTTATTTCTTTTCTCCTCCTTCCTCATTGTCCCAACATATATTTCTGGTTCAATCTCCTCGGATTTTGGATTTTTTTGTCTTCCGCATTGATGTTCTTAGAAATATAGGGGTAATGAAAATTTAGTTACTGCATTCAGTTCATCTCCTTCTGACTAATTTTTCAATGTTTCAGTGAAAGTTGATGTGTGGTTAAACTGGCAGACATAAGGAGTATAAAGAACTAAGATTATCTGCTGATCTGACTGAAAGCTCTTCCTCTCCCCTTTCACACACTGGTTACTGTAGATCTGGCCTGAGATGTCTCAGGCAGTAAAGCAGTTCCTGGGAATCCTGTGGAGACAATTTTACTAGTAGACACAGCATAAAGAAAATAAAATTGTTTTAAGATTAAGTTTATAAGCAAGTCTGTAACTAACTAAACTGTAACTAAATGTTTTAAGTAGGGTTAAACAGAGATGTGCTTAATAGCAATGCAGAACTTGGGGATATTTTTAGATACTTGGAGTCCTCTGGCTAACCAAACCATCTGGTGTGTACTTACAGAAGCAGGAAATTACTACTATGTAATAATACTGAGATCTGGAGCAGAAAACATGGTTGCAACTCCATTAGCAAGTACTACTAGTTCCCTGAATGGAGATGCTCTTACTTTTACTACGACTTTTACTATGTAAGTATAAAGAAACTTTTTTGAACCAGTTTTAACTCTGATGGTGGAGCATCAGAGTTAGTGATAAGTATGTCATATTCTGCACAAAAGTATGGAAAGAATTTGTGGAAGTGCTATTTCCTTCTTAAAAATTAGCTGGAAGGCACTTCTCTCAGAAAGAGCAACCTAGACTTATTCAATATCCATCAGCTATTTTATTTCCTGCGTTTTCTGCCTTTTGCTCTTTCCTGGAACATCTTCAATAACAGATGGATTGCTGTGCCTCAGATGTGTTTTTCTCTTTTGCAGCAACTAACATTTTATATAGCTATTTGGTTTTGGTATCTGGAAAAATAGTGCTCTTACAACTATAACTTCAGCTCTCACATGTCAGCTAAAAAGGTATTGTGAGTTCAAATGGCTGTTTGTTAGTAAGTCTTCAAAATAACTACACAAACTTTGTTTTTAAAGTTCAGTTGTACTGTAATTTTCACTTAAAGCTATTTACTCAAAAAACCCAATCTGTGACAGGGGAGAGTGCAATCTGAGAAATGGTAGGTGCACGTTATCTGCCCCTTGTCCTCCCCTCCCCTTTTCTTCACTGAGTTTTGGAAAGTATTTTTAAATGGTAATACACTAAAATCTT